>VWZP01006849.1:1156848-1221150 GCA_013396995.1 Dicaeum eximium
AAAAACCCCAAAAACAATACCCTAGAAACAGGTGAAATTCCTGCACACAAAAATAAAGTCCCAGTAGCACTGAGAAGTCTCAGGCACAGAGAAAAGTTTCAAAGTGCAGCTCTGCCAACACACACACTCACACCTCATCCAGAGACTAATCCAACCCATTGTGTAAATTCATGAAAAGAAGAGGCACGGCCACACTCATTTCTATTTAAAAATAAATTGTTCCTCATTTCCTTTTTCAATGAACTACATTTCTTTTCATATTGTGAAAGCTTTAAAAGAAGCACATGGGACTATTAATTTAATTCCTGGGTGCATTAAAAATATCATGTAACATAAAATGCCTGCTCACACATACTTCCTGCACTGCTCTGTATGGTTATGTACCCAACTCTTTGTCCACACACCCAGGATTAAAAATGCTATCTTCTACATACCAAGAACCTCTGCACTATCTCCAGCTTGCACCTTGCCAGAAGGCCTCTGCCTTCTGACATGCTTAAGGAAGTATCAAAAAGAAGGAAAAAAATTCCGGGTTTATTTATCTTCTCCCCACCACTAAAAGCACAGCTGTTTTTAAAGGAGCTCCTCCCTCACCAGGTACAGTAGGAGACTTGTGGCATGAAATTAATATATTTAATGTTGACAATGAAGAGAAGGAGGGCTGATTGAGGCCATTACAATGTACAGAGTTGGTAGAGTCTTTCAAGTAACTTATACCAGGGTGCAAATGAAATCTGTTTCTGAGCATCTCTAACCCCAGGGTTTAGCAACTTGAGGGTGTCACCACACATTTACCAATCCCTTCCCCCTTCCAAGTGAGCAGTGGAGGAGACACAGCCTCTGCATGGCTGTGATAATTCATTCATGAAATGAAGTAGATGACATTTACCCACATATAAGAAATGACAGAGATTAAATTAAGCTCACAAAGTGCCACGAAGAGGAAAAAAAAACCATCTATGAATTATCCAAGCATATTCAGCAATCCACATCCATTTGGTTTTTGGAGGCAATCTGAGCCCAGACCTAAGTGCAAGCACCGAAACTCAAGCCCATGCTCAGGGGTTGGGGAGAGAAGCAGCAAAAGGGATCGGCAGGGATAACAATTGTTTCTGTTCTCTGTTCAGGTGGGTTGCAGCAGAAGCTGGGCTCCAGGGCAGTGCAGATCCACGGGGTCATGGGCTGTGCTCCTCCACAGCCAGGGAGCTGCCACTTCCCAGGGCTGGCAGGGTTATTTTTATCCTGCCAACTGGGCTAAGATGATTACCACTGCCGCCGCCGCTCCGCGCGCTTGCATCACACCGCTAGCGCTGATTAGCTACATCAGTATTCCACTTCATTAATGCCAAATGAAAGCTGCAAATAGACTCCTGCCTTTACAGGATGCCACTGGAAATGAGAAGAACTGCGATATTAATAAGAAACCAGCCATTCCTCCTGCGTGGGTGCGTGGTGCTGTTGTGACCGGGTGACGCTGAAAGCCGTCACAGCTCTTCACCTCAGCAAGAGTGCCAGAACCACGTTACTAAATCTTTTCCCATGGTGCTTCCCACCAAGCTGGGCTGTATCAGTCTGTGTTTTGTTACTCGTGTTTAGACTGTGGTATTTTCACCAGAGCTTGTTTTGTCTGTGCTCGCTAAAGCGCGCTATGCCTGACTGACCTCATGTGATGGTGCAGCAGGCGTTTCCTGTGGGTTTCAGCATTTTTCTGTGCCTGGCCTTTCTGGGGCTTTTCGAGATGCAGCGTGAGAACAGTCTCATCTCTCGCTCTTTGCACCTAATTCACTACTAAAGTACTCCTTTGCCATACCTTGAGGGAAAAACCACCAGGTTGCTTTTCCCAGAACACTGGATCATTATTTCTAGGGAAGGCTACCTCTGGAAGATAGCAAACTTTCTCTGTCTCCAAACTTTACTTGCTACTGTGAACACAGTGCTCTTTTGTATGGATTTGTATGAGCCTATTATTTACATTCAACAGTGCTACCTTACTTTTACAGTGGACTGAAAAGAAAAAACTTACAAGATGGCTGAGGAGAGTAAGCAGACAAAGTTACTTGGTCTAAACAAGGGTAACCTTTCTTCCATTTTTTTTTTTCTCCCCCCACGTAAAGAAGGGATAGGGATCTGCTGAATGCTTATCCTGATTTCTAGTTAGGAGCTCCAAGCAGCTTCCTTTGACAGACAGGTAAGCAATTTCTGGGAAACAGCAGGCAGGGCTAAAGCCACTTCATACAAGATAAATGGAGACAGAGCAGCACACTTGCAGAAGATGAGGAATACGACTGTGATGCTACATCGAATAATATGGCTGAGAGAACATGTGGAGGAGGGGACTGCAATGCAGGGCTGCTTCCTAGCAAAGTATGGGGGACCTATCTGAACACGTGTCCATGAAGCCAAGGAGGACCCTCAGTGTCCCAGAAAACAGGGGAATGTGTGTGTGTCACAGTGCAGGATCCAAGAAAAATCTGGGGACAGGAGACAAAAGGAGGAGAGCATATATACAACCATACAGAGAAAATGCATCAGGAAGGCAGTCAAAGGATTTAAATATAATTTGTGATACTACAACATCACAAGATACAGCAGGAGATAAAGCAGGTTGACTATAATAAAAGCACAAGTGTAATAAAGTTTATAGTTACACACCCATCACTAAACTTCACATAAGCAAACATTCTAGGGTGACTAAAACAAAAGCCATGTGATCTGACTGCTGCCCCTCATAAACCTTTCTGACCATGATAAAATTGAGGTTTGTGTTATTTTTCCTCCCTGAGACCTGACATCAGGGTACACAGAAAAGCCATCCATAACTCTGCATTTCTGCAAGCATCCTCTCATGTACACTTTACTTATCATGGCCAGAACTCAAGTGTGACTGGAGTTCTTCACTTCCCCAGTTTTCCTTAGCCATTTTAGCCCTGGAGGAAAGAAAAGGCTTCCAGAGCGCACAGAGTATCCCCATCTGCTGAGAATTCATGTCCTCATACATATCTTCAAAAGCAGCATTCAGAACAGAGACATTCAAAATCAATAGGCTGTTTCTGTTTGTTTTAATTCTGCACTTTATCTTTCATTTCTTTATAGGTAAGACAGCTCATCTGCCTCCTGTAAATAGGATCAGCAGTGGTGGACGAAACAATATTTTATTTTTGAATGTATCTGAAATAAACATGTACATAACTTTCTTTCAGTCTACTCCTTCTTACTGGCATTTTTATTTTAAATCAACGAGAGAGTTACATCATATTGTATACCATCCCTCTTAATACCTTTGCTCTGCTTATGCTAATGCAGATGCATGCATTTCTGAAATAATACTGTCTTGATGTCAGAATATTTTAATTCTTCAATAATAGATAGGACTCAATAGACTGTGGGATTTTCTTGCATCATAAACATAGCATGATGGAATTAGTAAGCCAAATTAAATTTCATGTAACTACACACGCAATAGACCTATAGTCTTATAGAGTAAGAAGTCAGTCTTTGACTTGGCCATGGTTACCAGCCTGAAAATATCTGAAGTTTAAGAAAGTGAAAGCAGGTTTTCATAAGTGGGAAGCCACGAGCAACTCATTCATTCAGTTTGTGTGCAATAAAGACACAGATCCAGCCAGCAATGGACAGCCTTACTCAGGGAAGGAAAGGCTTGTCAGACTGGCCATGAGGAGGGGGACAGTCACTGGGACTTGCTTTTCCTGCACCATCTGCCTAAAAAAGTATGTCTAAACAAAGGAAAAAAGATAGTAACCACCTACTGAGCTCTTGGGAATGTACTTTTTTATGCTACAGCATACAAAATGCACACAGGAAAGACGAATTTTTTACCTATAGCAGCATGTAGTTTTTCTATACATTCTTAAGATATTCACACACACAAACCTATCTATTTTATTAATGCATTATTAAATGTACACTAATAAAAGTAATTTCCCAATGCTTGATGCATTTATCATGAAACCACTAGCAGAATTCTTTACAGTAAAAATGCTAGCAGTACACGTGGCCAACCTAAATTATCTAGGGAAATGGCTAATATCTGACCATGCAGAAACATTAGAAAGCAGGGCTTTGTTATAGCATAGAAGGAGAAAAATAGATGTATTTTCTTACAGAAAAATTGCAATGATAAAATTATTTTTAATAGTACAATGCTACAGCTCCAGGAAATTTTCCTGAATCAATTCAATCTGTGTCGTGTGGGACTTTAAAAACCCATTAAAAATAACCATGATAAATTTCCTAACCTCTTTCAGTGCACCACACAGAAGACAAAGGAAACTGCAATTCAACAGAGATAGAAAAGAAAGAAAAGAACAGAAAAACCTGATAGATTGTGTATCAGCAGTAACAGCCTCACTAACAACAACGAGCAAATCTGTACCACAAAGGACAAGAAGAGCAGGAATGATGTGTACAGCTGACAATGGCACTCCAAAGTAATGACTTCCAGGAAATTCTGCTGTTACAAATGGACAACGTGCTGCTGAGAGGTAGTTGAGTCACGGCTTTCATAACATGGCAAATTATTTCAGCCTAAGAATGAATGTACCAAACCCCGGGGTGTATATGGCTCTGGTCAGGCAACCATGGGGATTACATCCTACAAACAGCTAATATGCTCACCTGGTTTAAATTATTAAACCTCACTGAAATCCATGCAGGTTCAGGGATTTTTTCCCCATATTTAATGTGTAGTCACAAGACACATATCATGTTTTAAACTGTAATACTAGTGAGAGCACTGCCTAGTTGACCTATTTTCCATTTACCATGTTCTACATATTACCAGTTGTAACAAACACACTTCCTCTGCTGCTCCCTTCTTTGTGGTGGGAGGAAGGGGGCAATTGCATAACCAATGGCATCTACACCACTTTATAATGAAACAACCCAAATCCCTGGGGATGGAATAGGACATCCAGCCCTCTCTTCCACAGCCATATCCTTTCACCTCCATTGGCCAGTCCTGTTCACCTGCTCCTCCTACTGACCCCCAGCTAGAGCACAGCCAATCACACTGACACTGCTCTGCACCTGTGTGACCTCTCTCCACAGCTGCACTAAACAGCTGTCCCAGGCCCACATCTGGCTGCCTGGGGACATGAGTGAGATGTAGACTCAAGAATTTCTCCTCTCTGCCTCAGTTATAGCTGCTTGGCTGGAGACCACAGGATTCCCATGGACATGCCTCATTTTTGAGCCCATGTTAGCATTCTGCCTTGCTATGCTACTCCCCAAACCCACTGGATCACTGGAGTCTGCTAGAACAGTTTCCTTGCCTCCAAACAGTTCCATGCACATGAAACACCACCAGTCACAATTAAGATTTCTGAGCACATTTCTGGAAAAAAAGCAGCATTTCTAATTGCTCAAAGTTTACTTAGAAAAAGGGGGAAAAGCAGTAGATTTGAAGACAGACCAATGTAAACACCTCATGTTCCTTCTAAAGATAAATGTATTGGGCCAATTTCAAGCAACTTGATCCTCATGCAACTACCAAGGTATAGCAGAGATACAACCCCCTAAATATATTCATAACCCCTATAAACAAAGAAAAAAAAAAAAAAACCACAAGCACAACTGTAGGATGAGCCATCATTGAAGTAAATATATTGATCTATCAAAAATGATTGAAGACTGACAATAAAAGGGTTATAAATTCTTAGAAGAAAGAGAAAGCAAAAAGCACAAAACCAACCCCCTGAAAAACTCCCACCTACATTCACAGGAAAAATAGACTGGAACAATAAAACACAATGGCAGTGCCTGTACATCTTTGATAGCTGCCCCTCCCAAAAGCTGGAACAATCCTGCTATAAACCAAGCAAATGAAAATGTAAATGCATGAGCAATCGTCTGGGGGATTCAGATGCTTCGTGTCCTGTAGGCAAAGAAGGAAGAGGGAAAAAGGTAGGAAAGCACGAGAAGGCACCACTTTTAATATCTGCAATTATTGATTTTGCTCTTCTCACCTGGAGCCTTTTAAATCCAGCAGAGGTCTTCTAGTGTACAGGCAATGCTGTACATGGCAGGGTCACTATTGCCAGCAACACCCCTTGTCCTCTGACCTCAGTGCAATCCGCTGCTCCCACTCCTCTGTGGATTTCAGAGGTGCCAGCCTCTCAAAGTGTGAGTCCAGCTGCCTGCAGAAATCCAATATCCAAAATGGAGAGCCCAGAAGAGGCAAAGATTGGGAAATGCACTAAATGCAATGCCCAGAGCAGTCCTCTGAGTAGTTATAAACACAATGGTGTATCAAAGGGATCTGCTTCAAATTGTGTAGTTGTTTAAATATTTTGCTAATGAAATGAACAAGATGAAAATTATGGTTTCACAAACTTCTGTTCTTCACTACTGATGAAAACCCAATTGTATTAGTTACAGGACAAAAGCAAATAAAATGCCACTGAGATGGGAGAAAAGATGGGTCTGTAGTAAGAATAAGTTTAGGTACTTCAAATATTAATCTTCCCATTTTGTAATATACTTCTCTATTTCAAAAATAAAAATTTAAATTATTTTAATAGAATTTAATATTTAAAAACTAATGCCTTTTCATGTGACGTTACATTACCATCTGACCTACTTTAACATTTGTCTCTGTCTCTGCACTTGGAGACCTACTTTCTCTGTCTCCTACCCCAAACATAGCTTATTTCCTACTGGCCTAAATGGACAGCTGGTGAACATATAAAATTCTTAGGCTGCTTTGGTAACATTTTACTTTGGCCCTTCACACAGAGTATTTCATAAGATGTTCCATACAGTAAAAGGTCCCGAAGAACCAAGATCCTCTCATAATGTCACTTTGAAAGACGCTGCAGCAAATTCCCAGTGTCCTTGCCAAGATCTTTTTTCAATAAAATGGATTCCAACATTGACACAAAAAGCTTGGATTATTGCTGAGTGATAAAATGCCTGCTGTTAGACCTTACAGAGTCAGAACATTGCTCCAACTCACTCCATTTTCTGTACACTACTTTAAGAGATCTGGGTATGCTTCAGATTTGCTGTACAAAACCTAATTTTATTCAGTAGGTACCATCATCCAAAAACTGAAGTTATATAACAAGAGGGACCTAAACATTGGGTCAAGATCTTCAAGTAGTCATGACTCTGTGCCTGTAATGAAGTTTCACTGGAGTAAACAACAGCTTGAAGGTCCAGACCATTATTTTCATGCTTGTGTGCATGGGGCAGAGAGGAGATTCTGGGACAAGACAAGATTTTAATCTTAATAAAGTTAGACTAAGAAAAACTCCTATGGGAGTATACCAAATAATTGCTGGAGGACATGGTCAGTCTTTTCCCTGATGCAGTGACTGTCTTTGCAGAGCTGCTGTGTCTCTGCACGGGAGGTTTTTTTGACATTACTACAGCTTTTTAATTATACTTGTAGAATTTTATTGGTATGACTAGAACAAATTCTCCTTCAAGACCAGCCTTCAGGTTTAGCCACTAAATTTACTGGAGAGAAAGAAAGATTGACAATCCCCAGGTAATGGTGGCTCAGCTCATCCCATGTTCCCCAAGACAGGAAAAAACAAATGAACATAGTAACAGCTGAAAACAACTTCTTTCTCTACAGTGAGATATACTTTTGCCTATTGCCTGATGAAATCATACCCAGTTCAGTGCCAGCAGAAGGTCTGACAAAGCAGACTCTCCAGGGAAAGCAAAGAGGTAGTCAAACAGAGAAAAAGGGTAATTTTAGGATGGTGCCAAACTAAAAAAGAAAAAGGAGACATTTTGTTCCCCTTTCTACTAACAAAATGTAGTAGACTAAAACTGATCCCTAGACTAATAAAGTAGAGGGAAAAACTAAAACCAATATATGACAAAACAATAAAAAAAAGTAATGAAGAGATTTATGGAATTACATAAACCTTGGAATGACGTTAAAATTGTCAGGTCATGTTACTGTTTTCAACTCAACATGGGTAAGAAAAAGAGGGAGGAATAAACATTAGAGCATGGAGGAAAGATAGCATAGAGGTAAAGACAATGGAGAGCAGTAAGAGAAAGAAAAACCCAGAGCAAATATTTAGGGTGCCAGGGAAGGAAGTATGAAAAACAAACACAGAGCCTGCAAGTCAAGGTCGTGGATGGAAAAAACCAAAACCACAACAAAGTGGTGGCACCAATTGAACAATGACATTGAAGGCAGCACTTGATAGGAAACACCTCTGTAGATACCTAGCAAAGTGTTTCTTTGTACTCACAAAGGAAAATATTACTATTTTTAAGAAACTAAGTCATAGACATGCCAAATCCATTCCTGTGCAATGCTTTGGTAGCCTAAGGGGCAGAGGCCCCATGAGGTCTTGTCTGAGGGCTCCCCAGCATGGGCAGAGAGGGTCTGACCAGCACCTGCATCCTGGGGCTCCCAGCTGGTGGCACGAGCAAGGGACAGAGCCACGGATGCTCCAGCCTGTGCTGGGCTCGCAGACTGCAGGCTGCTGGTCTGCGGCTTCTTCTCTGGATCCCTCTCCAGACCCAGTGCGGGATCTGTGGAAAAGGGAAATCCCTTTTGCTCAGTGCTTCTCATAGCCTAGTCACAAAACAGTCACAAGCTGCTTTTGGGTTTCTTTGGGCTGCCAGAAGGAAGGGGAAATGGCATTAGGGAGTCCCCGGGGAGGCAGTAATTTGACTCTCCTGTGGAGTGACCAAGGCAGGCAGGAGAAGTTCCTGAACTGAGCATTAAAATTGATCTGCTTCAAAGGCTGCCAAGAAAGGGACAAACACACACATTTGGAGGCATGATGCATTTGCCTCCCTTTACATAGAGTGAAGGGAAATTATTCAAGAAATGCATTAAAAAATTACCATGCATGGCACTGGGAACACCAGTTCATAATCAGATATACAGCAAGTGAAGTCAGAGACCATTAATAGCTACTGAACATTGCATATTGCATGTATCTGCTTTAGGTTTGCATCAATACTTCTGAGTGCTGTAGGAAATTCTAATGAAAGCATTTAATATGCACAGCAAAATCTACAATGCTGCTGTTTTCCCATACTTTCTAGGAGGATTGGTATATTGAAATAATGCCTCAGATTTTTCAGTCTTTTAAAAGCTCTCCACCTGCTTCTTTCCAAATGGTGGAAAAGGGTGGGGGGGAAATTGCAAGGTGGACTTTACAGCTTGTTAAAATGTTTAACAAATACATGCTCCAGTAGATAATGAAGACGGTAGAGCAATGTGAAATTGAGTCTAAAAACTAGTTTTTGTAACTCAGAATATTTCCTCCCCCTTCCTTGCATGAGGATGACACATTGTGGTATGCAGGTGTAATATGATAAGAAGAAGCAATCTGTTCAACAGTTTCATTCCCTTTAAAACTATCATTTTAACCATTAATTAGCAAAGAAGCAGGCAGCAGAGATCAAAGATCACCTGTGCTGTATATTAGCTGTAAAACACTCCTCAGGCAGCACGTTTTCAAAAGAAATTTCACTTTTCAAATAATCCTGGGATGAAGCTCACAAGGACTATGCTTCAACAGCTAAATGCTGCACAGTACCAGCATGCAAGTAACCAAAAAGAAACACTTCTGCAGGAGGAAATGGAGGTGAAACCTTCTCCTAGCCAAGGCTGCCATATGCACACATAGAAGCAGACCAAGATTTAATGAGGTTCATCAGATGCTTAGATATGGTGCAAGGACCTGCTCCTGCTTCCATTGTTAGGAGCTGACACGGTTTTGGCCAGTCTCTCAGAGCTGTCCTGTGAGCACAGAAACAAGCATCAGGAAGGTGGTGCAGGTGAGAGGCAGTGTCCTTTGTTGCCTTGCCAAGAGCCCATAAAATGCTGTCTGTCTCATAGAGTTGGATTTCACACTCTCTTTCCAGAGGTGTAAAAGATTACATCAGGTCTTTGACTTTACATTGGCTTAAACACCTGCAGTAGAGTCATGGAGGGATTGGATGGAGGAAACTTGGGAAAAAGCACAACAGTGAGCACATGCCTGCAGCTCAGGCACCCCAGGGCAAGGTCTGGAGCCTCAGAGAGGAGTGGGGGGAGAGCTTTCCACACAGAAGAGACCACTACTTGCACCAAAGGTTTCAATCCAAATGGCTTTGCCTGTACTGAGGGCTGGAACTGAGAAATTTCAATGGGTTTTTGAGTAGTCTGTGAATACAGAGAACACAAATGTCCCTGGACCTTACTGGGGCAGCCAGAGGCTGTAGTACCAAACCAAGAACCATCATGGAGTACACAAGCTCACAGTTCTCGTGGGAGGTCACAGTCCACACAGCAGATTTGTCTGAGGCTGTGAGCTGCTCATTAATAAATACCTTTGACATTACTAGTGCACTAGATATCAATTTGCAATGTTCCAGAGAACTAAATACATTTGAAACATGCCAGAATTAAACTGGTCAACTAATTTACTGTAAATTTTGCCAATCAGCTGCAGCCCAGAGAGCTGTGTATGCAGAATGTAAAACACTCCAATAGTGATCAGGCAGCCACAAAAACTATTCCACTTGCAACAGTGACAGATTCCAGCTCTCAGAACAGTGTGGTATGAGTTACTCAAAAAGTTTCCTTTTGGCTAAGTCTTCAGGCATCAGTCCCACAGAAGCTATGTTTTTAGGACCAATTAACTCTAGAGACAAGAGGAGAAACTGATGATGATATACCCAAAAGTAACTCACAGGACTTGTTCCAGCAGCTTGATTTAACCACTGGAGCCAACTATAACCAATACCTAATTATGTTTAACTGTGGGGATTCAGATGGAGATGTAGCATTGTACCATGAATTCTGCCCTGGAGTTTCTGCCAGGAGTATTGTTGGGTTTCAGTTCTTTTTTGAAAAACAAATTTAAAAAACATAGGTTACTATTTACAAATTCTCATAGTGATAAAAAAAGGCTCCTGAAAGTTTAACTTAAAAACATTAAGATTGTCTTATTGTGCATTCATGCAATAATATTTTCCATTTCAGAGGGAATGGCTAACACATTTCACAGAAGAGCAACTAAATTGTCTACATGCAAAGTGCTATCAAAAGAGAGGGTGGGGAAGGAGAAGAAATATTTTTCTCCCCATTAACTTCTTCCAGCTACAATAGAACTAGGTGTTTATGTGTACCAACAGCACTAAAAATATTTTTAAGGCACAAGTGCAATTATTTTTTTTATGGCCCTGATTCAGCAAGGTAGACAGACTTCTGGTTAACTTGAAGCATGTTGAGTAATACCATTGACTTTAATGTGATTACTCATGTGCTCAAATTTAGGGGTTCTGCTATACTGTACAATTTGCAGGTAGTTAGTGGAAGAAAGAGGTAACTCTAACCCACATCAGCAATTCTGAGGCTGGTCAACAATCTTACAGAGTCAGAGAACCTTATCACATAAAGGAGAAAGAAGTGAGAAGAAAAGAAATCTTGACAAAATATGAAAGACCTGACACCGGCCAAAAAAATATACTGCTCTTTAAGAAAACAAAAATCCAGGCAATTGAGGCTACCAAAATTCCCTATCAGGTTACATGGGTAACCTGAGGAGCTATAAAACAGCAGAGATTACGAGGAGCTATAAAACTGCAACAGGAAGCTTGTTTTCCCCTGTCGTTGTCCAGGCATGATTTTTTTCTAGCTGAAATATAAAAAGTAAATTCTTTAAAATATCAAAACAAAGGAAGTACCCCAAGAGAGGTAGTAAGTCCATTAGACCCCCCCACCTCCAGTGCAAAAGAGGAAATCAGACAGGATACAATTTTTTTCATAAAACTGAGTTATTTCTTTACATGAGCCTTCAGAAAACAAAGATGAGAATATTTTTCCTGGAATTACTTTTTCCATAGAAAGCAGCATGAGGCTAGAAATAGAGGGGTTAAGAATCTTTTTGACATTAAAATAGAAATAAAGACATTTCCTCAGCTGAATTCAGCCCATGATGAAGACATCAGCTGCTCCCTGCAGGAGGAGATCCTGCCCTATCCACCTTAGGTTTGTCCCAAGGTATTTGATGACAGCAGAAGGAAGAAAAAGGCTTTGAGTAAAGTTCCACATGCCCAAATCCCAGAAATGCAGGTCCCTCTTCCATCCACAAAAGGGGAAAGCCCCAAGCCCCCACAGTGACAAACCAGAGCTTCTATTACAGACATCTTCAGACTTCTCACAGCAGGTTGAAGCTGAATGTCCACATCAAGGCAGAAGAATAGGGTTTGGCCTGCTGCAAGCTATTTCAGATGTGAAACAACAGGAAGAAAAAGTGTCACCCCACAAATTGCACCGAATTTTCATCTGTTCTCTCTCTCTGATTTTACCCACTGAGGTCTATGTTATAATCTCTTACATTCTTCCCCATGTCCAAAGGCATTGCCACAGTCGAAGGCAGAATAAGTTTCTGCATCCCAGAGCAATCAACTGCCCACTTGGGGCTGTGTCATATTTTCTACAGTCACTGGTAGGATGTAGTTGGGCCAAGAATATATTACTTATTTTGGCATATTTCTTTTACTCCAAATCAGCCATACATACTTACAATTCTGTAAAGCCATAATGATGCAATTGCAGGAGAGCAGTCAAATGCATATTAAGTACATATAGAAAGTAAAACTAACTGGCTCTCACATTGTAGAAGGTGCTTTTCTGATTCCATAAAATATGTTGTCCCTCTTTATTTCTCTGTCTGCTTTTATCACCTATTCCCAATCAGTAGCCATTAGTCTGCAATTGAAATGCAGAACAACTGAGTATGGTTGAGGTGAAAATAAAGTAACAGCATTAATATTCATCAAAATATTGAGTGGTGTAAATCACTAATTTCCACAGCAAACAGGGCTACTCTCCTGCAGAACTCTTATGTGAATAGGGGAATATTCAAGGCAAATCTTAATACGTATTAGTACAGTGTTTTCCAAATAGGATTGCTTTCCACTTCATTTTTGTTATGGAGAAATAGCACATTTATTTTAGAGGAAGCATTTTTATAGAAGGTACTCCAAATTACAGCTAAATCAAAGGTTTCCAGTCTGTTGCAGGACCTCTTCAAAAGTCATGTCAGTGGCTTGGATTACCCTGTTGAATAGAAATGCTCCATCTCTGCTTTTGCACCAAACCAGAGCTGTTTGTTTCTGCCTTGGCCTCCATCTTGGGCCACCTCTGTATGAAAACAAACAGTTTTCACAGCACAAACTCACAACTGATTATTTGCATTGTCTGTCTTTATAAAATATCAGTACCATCACATCTCCTTTGGATTTGCACACGGAAGCGAAGGGAAAAAAAGCTTTTGTGACCTACAAAAGCCTTACTTGAAATAATTCTCTCCGACTTGAGGCCTTTTGGAATGGAAGGGATATATTGTTTTGACTTGATTAAAGCTGAAAAGTTGATTTGACATCCTGTTGTCAAGGAAACCAATTCACACACAAAAGAAAACAGTTGTGATGGTATCATTCAGACTATTCAAGTGACCTTAGGAAGAAAAAAAGGCTTCAGTTCCAAAGATTTGTATTCAACTCACTTCACCACTGTAGAAATAAAGATCATTGCTCTTTATGCTTATTGGAAAGCAGTTTTCAATCTGGGTAAAGAAAGATGCCACATCTTCTTCCATCTGCCAGATCCAATACTTTGCTGGGAATATACACATAAACACACCTACCATTTATTTGCCTGTTTCAAATAACCACAGAAAGAATCACACTGAAGACTTACAGGGAAGGAGAAGGAATTTCTTTAATTGACAGAACTGTGATAAATACACCCTGACACATACCCCACCTATTGAACAGCAGCTTGCAAGCCAGGTTTTAAAACACCCTCCTTCAACTACAAATAGACCTTACCTCAAGCACAGCATTGTTTGCATCCAGCTTTGTTTTCCTGGGAGACATGAAAAAACAGCATTTTTTTTCTCTGCCAGCCTCCTAGATCCCTCACAAATTGAGTTTTCCATGCATGCAATAAATGAAGCATACCTATGCTCACTCTTCCTACATAGAGAAGCCCAAAGAGGCAGAACCATCCTGGCTGACCACAACCACCATCATTCAGCTTTGCAGCCCATGCAAGTCTCACAGAGGTTTCATTCCCTAACAGTCTGTGAGTAGATTGGAGAAATGAAACTTTCTATCTGCTCACACAGTGTAATTATACATCTCTTTCTCCAATGACATAGCCTTGCCTGGTTGAGTGAGCAAACAGATGACTAAATAGCAACTTGTCTCAAATGCAGCTTAGAAAAAAAAAAATAGGCATGATATTAATAAGGAGGGAAGTATACTGAGGAATAAATGCCAGTGTTCTTACATTATTGTCATTTAAGGGCATCACACCAAAGGTCACAGAGATAATAAGCCTCAGTCACTTTCCATTTGTTACACAACATACAAATTGCTGCAGCATTAATGAATATCTTTTCCCACTCCTGGCCAGCCAAGACACTGCATTATTTCCTCCTAGACAAGTACCTAACCCTTGGAATTCATTATTTCCATCACTTCTTGCAGCACTTTGTCCTTAGGGCTGAGCACAAATGCCACTGTGCGGCTGTGACTGGAGCATCAAATGCCTGACTTCTTTCTGCTACAGCTTTTTTGCTGGAAGAGCATACAGAGCATATTGGTATCTTTTGTAATCAAATATGTATACACACAGACATTCATATGTGCTCTCTTACAAGTGTCTTTAACTCCTAGCAAGCAATGGGAAAAAAAATCAACACTTTCATAATTTGTGGATATTGCCTGATACTTATATATTGAAATAATAGCAATGCTACAAAGACCAACTGACCACAACAATAGAAGATACCACAGGACAACTGAATTTCCACTTAAAATGATGACAACTGGAAAGTAAGTAGTTCTTGGAACAGAAATGACATTCACAGAAATGTGGAAGGGCTTCTGTGAAGGGATAAACTGCTTAAACTCTCTTTACTTGTAACAAACTGCTAAGATAGCACAGTTGAGCTACAGAGAGAGGAATGCCTCATTTCTAATCTGTACTTCATTGTATTTTAAGTTTAGGAATTTTGCATAAATATAGATAGCAACAGCTGAACCAAATTCATACTATTTCATAAACTGACGGTTTTTTAAGATGACAAATTATTCTTTCCACTGTACACTCTGAGTATAAAGAATATGCAGATGAAAAGAGAATATTGAAGGCTGGTAGCTTTGTACAGTTCTGAAAAGGACTAAACTTTATGTGCATAATTAAAATAAGACTGAGAAAAATGAAGTCCAATCCCAAATGATGAACTAAAATAAGCCAAGAATATTTGCTGCACGTAATCAAACCACCTCCACCTCTGTCCCCCAAACTGAAACACTGCACTCTGCATTTTGATCAACACCTTATCTCGGTATTTTCTCCTCTCCCACCCAACAAACTCAAAGAGCAAGAGCCAGAAAGAAGGAAGTTGATAGCACTGCTAAGCTTACCCACAAACAGGTCCATACTCTGTAATGAGTTTTGTGTGGTTTTCCCAAAAACCCTGGAAGAAAGAAAAATAACACAGTATTTTAGAGAAGTGCTTAGCAGAATCTCTATTACACACTGTTTCTACCACTCTCACAAAGCTTTGAACCTCAGCCAGGAGAACCCTGGTATTAACTCATAACCTCACCTTTCTAATATTGTCCATATGTGACAAACACAGAGTCTAGAAATGATGGCTGAAAAAACAAATCCCACCCCCAAAAAAGAGCTGAACAGCCATGAAACACGTTTTCATCAATGTTTTATGCTCCAAACTCTGTTACAATTTCACAATTTATTATTTTTAAACTAACTTCATCATTTTGGTTCTGACTCAGTTTTTTTCAGATATGCAAATGGATGGAGAACTAACAGAGAAATTAATAAGAGGATAAGTATATGACTTACTACACAAAAGGGAAGCATAGGGAATATGGCAAGGTCATCTTGTTTTAGTCACATTATTAAAAGGAAAACCCCAAACATGCCTAGTCACAGTTCAGCACAAGGCAGTCAGCTGGTACATTCTGCAGAATAGTAAGCAGTTTTATTTTTTAAATTTTCAGTATTTTTACTGTCTTTAATTTTCATAATTGATGAAAATTGGTATACGTTTATCTAAATAAACCTGCCACTACACTCAATTGTTACTGTTTTAAATGAATTCAAATTGATCAATCTAAAGAAGGTGTGCAAAACATATCCCTGAAAATGAACGATAAAAAATCTGTTTTAATGAAACTGCAGTATTTGAGGAGCGTGCTCCATTGTGGTTGCAACTTGCCTATGGAAAAAGTAACCCATTTGATTGCATTAATCTGCATTTATATTAATGGAAGACAGACTATCATGATTTATTTTCATTCTTAAGAGAAAATTCACTAATAAAGTAGAAAACTTACGTCTCATATCGAATCTTTCTTGTTTTTTATGCCATACCACAGAATATTAGCTAGAACAATACAAACTACCATAAATACATCTACTGCTGACATAAACAAACAAGCCCATGTAACGTGTGTATGCTTTGAGAGTATTTTGCCACACTAAGCAAAAGAAAATCTCTTCACCAAAAGTAACTTAACACCCTTGGGTGCTAACTTATTGTCCCAATTAGCAAAGCACTTGCCTCCACCTATAGTCCTCCTCTCATAGAGTCCCTCAATTATTTTTTTTATTCTTATAGTACAGTTGTGCTTTTTATTTTTTTTAATCCTGGATTTGTAATACTTTTATTCAGAAGGACAATATGTGTCCAGATTAAGGCAAGAAGTCTAGGTTTTCCTTTAGCTACAAAAAAACACGGGATGAAGTGTAAGGAAACATGCTAAACATAAAATTATGAAAGAGGTGGACTAGATGACGGCCTGAGGAGAATGTATATTGCCTGAAAAGAATATATATTCTCCCCTGAAAAATTTTTCACTACTAAGGTAAGCAGAAAAGCCTCATGCATTAGCAGAGGGAAACTAAGGTGGACAGAGTCTTTGTAATATCACAAATACAGACAGCTACTCAAAAAGGCTTTTGCCTGCAGACACCATGGGAGGGGAAAAGGCACACAGACATTCACCAACCTGCATTTTTGCTATAGACATACTCCAGCCTGCAATTGCTGTGATTTCAGCATCATAAAGGCTGTCTACCGATGCAAGGGGGGATCCTGGGCTCAGATTCCCCAGGCAGCCGTTTCAGGCTGGTCCAGCAGGCTCAGCCCACGGGCTCACTCTAACCACTGTGCCCAGGAGAGCAGCCCCAAGCTGCACACACACACAGTTGGCATTTCCAGCCACGCCACGGCACCAGTGCCACGCAGGGCACGGCTGTAGGCCACCAGGCACAGCCCCACGAGGGGAGCAAAGCGCTGCTGTGTCACAGCTGCATTGCTCAGCCAGAGGAACTCCCAGTCCTGTGGGATGATGCCAAATCAGGTCTGCTCTCCAGCCCACTTCCCTCCTAGCCTGAGCCTCCATCCAGCAAGGACACCCACACTGCAGGCTGAGCCCTGCCTGCTCGCTGTGCTTTGGATTGCAAGCACGCACAGAGGTATTGCACTTGCTGTACCCACCAGCTGCATTCCAGCCAGCCAGCAGGATATTAACATTTTCAAGAAGCCTAGGCTTTAAATGATTCAGTGAAAAAGCCTTCCAGAAAGCCAGCTTCTTGGAAGAACTGCTTCTGGCTCGCTACAGTAGGGGGGTCAGGCAGAACACATTTCAAATCAGGTCTGTTAACCAGTAACTGGTTTTCCACCTCCAGGACTCCTAAATAATTGCGCTGGCTTAAAATTAACCACACTTAATTTTGTTTCCCCTAAAGTGAGAGGTACTAGCCTGCAGGATGGAGGAAGGGAAGGAGTTGAAAAACACCTGGGAAAGACCATAAGAAAGCATCCTCAGGAGTAAAAGAAGCCCTAATTCTCTACCCTCCAGGACACTCATGCTGTGCAGCACTGCACACACATGCTCACCACTACCAGCCTCTACTGTTCACCCCTGGGACCCACTGCTGTCCTGGCCTCCTTCAGGGCCTGGTAAGCACCTGGGAGCAGCTCTCATGGCAGCAGGCCTGGGAAAGAGAAGCCCAGACAGGACCCCATGGAGCTGTGGTGGCCGGACTGTAGACAAGGCAGAGAGCATGTGCACGTATCCCTTACACACCTTTCAGCTGGGCGAAGCTGGAGGCATAAAAAGGCCCCTGTGTTTGCTCTTGATAGCCATGAGAAGAGACAATGAACCTGCATGGACTCAGTGAGGGGATATGCCACATGCACACAGCTCTGCCACTTCTGCAGCATCATCCTCAAACACAGCCTCCAGTAGACAGGTACCCTGAAAACATCCTCCTCCTCCTCCCCTGAGTCCTGTTGGAAGCACAGCAAGCCTCATAAGTGCTTTTGGTAACTTATTTACACTGGCTGAGTTTGGTTTGCTTCAACCAGTTATTGCAGACTTGTCCATGTTTTATAATTGAACTTGTACTTAGTATCTATGACATAACCATCACCTGTTCACAACCTGCTGCTGTTTTACAAGAAAATGGGAGTAGAGACCACCTATCTTTGCTTCCTTTCCTCATATTTATCCACTGCAGTCCAACTCAGAAATGGTACCTGCTGACTTGTACCCAGTGGCTTTAACCTCCCTAAACCAGGAATTATAACAAAGCAACATGGGGATTAGGAAAAGAATAATCAGGGGAAAATGGAAACACATGTATTCTGGTTTTCTTAGAAAAACAGAAGGAAACAGAAAAGCAAAACAACACCCAGTATTGTGGTATGACACCATGTGCATCAGGATGAACTGTTGTGCATTAAACACTCATAGTAACAATTAAAGCATAGTTAGCAATGATGTTCCAAGTTTAAAAAAGATCACTTAGGGTTTTCTTTGTTTGGAAGCTGCAGAATGTGAGCTATCAATCACCAATTCAGAAAATGGTTGGGCCAGGGGGACTTGTCACATGTGGCCCATACAGTGAGGTACCAGCCTGAGGGCAGTCCATCATCAAACAGGATAATGCAAGAGTAGGAAAAGCTTCTTCCCCTGAAGAAAGCATATTTTACAGCATCTGGTACACCATGGAAACAGCAGCTCAAGTGGGCTGACTGCTGCACACCCAGAAGGTTCTTTGTTTACATATCTGGCAGTTGCCTCCCTGCAGGGAATTTGCATTCTCCCCTTCCTCTGAGTGTGTATCATCGGCTGCATCTGTGGATAGAACCACTAACAAGGCCAAGTCCTGCTCTCAGGGATACAGGCACAAGGAAGAGAACATGATTTGGGTCTGCATCAGACAAAGGAAAGTCTGGTCACTGCCAACCATTTTTCTTGAGATACCAAATGTTGAAGCTTCAGTTTGAGCTGCATACATGAAAGGGCTGAAATTGCTCAATATCCCCTCTTCTTTTTTCCAATAGACTCTGCCACTCCAAGACAGATACTTCAGCAATTTCCTTCTCATTGCATATTCACCTTGCTAGCTCCTCACAGCAAGGAAAAAAATCTGTGGCAATGTCATCCTCCCTCCTTGCTGAAAATGGTTGTAGGCACTAAGCCAAAGTTTTCAGAAAGAGGCAGTATTTCAGAGAGAAGCAATGCATTTTGATTTTTGGGATGTTTAACATGAGGCATATCCAACCTATTCATTTCAGTTGCTCAATACCTGCAGATCTCATGGCTGCAAATGGGAATGACTCAGATTGTAGAGAGCATGCTTTGAACATTCTGGCTTACTGCAGGTGGAAAACAAATGATGTGGTTTATGAACTTCACTGTGCTCCTTCAGGGTCATGAGAAAAAATGGTTTGAAGAGGGCCACAAAGCTGAGATCCAGCAGATGCATGCTCCTGACAGTAACTCAAAATTTGGACTCTGAAATGGGTCCTAGAGAATGCAATGAGGGTAGCCCTTGAATTTTGTAGTGTACTGAATGTCACAAAAGCTACTGAGCTCTGTGGAGATGGATGTGATGAGCCCATCAAAATTCAGTGCAAGTGGGAAACATTACCCATGCAGGAACAGCCACGGGGAAAAAGGCTTCTTTTGTTGCTCTCTTCTGAAAAGTATCAGATATCATCTGATATCAGTCACTTTACCAAAACACCCTGGATTCAAACTTGTGGCTCAGAAGCCAGAGATGCCACATCCCATAACTAGTCCCATATATGCTCCACCTTTATCACCCTATATCAGATGTGATGCTCTGTTTCATTGTGATATTAATAATCACAGCATCATTGTTTGAGTGCACACCTCATATCAAGAGATTTTTAAAAAAATCTATACCATTATTTATGGTACATAATGACAATAAACAACATTTATGGATCAGATTTTTAGCATTCAATGGGCTTTTGTATGTCTTTTTTCCTTAGACCACCTGAAAAACAAAATTTTCAATAACCTAATACCCAAAATGTTTTTTTTTAACACAACCTAACATTTAATTAAAGTAACCTTGTATCAGTCTGCAACCCTCTTTGAAGGAATGACCCCAGACTGCACATCATCTCCAGTAATAATCCTAGTGAAATCACTAGGATGCCAGCAGACAAGAGGAGGAGCACAGCATGAACTTCTAAGCAGCCTGATTCTGAGCTATGTACATAGTTTGTTTCCTTTGATCATTACCATTAATGGTTGTCCTCTGTGTGTAATTTGGTTTAATTTATGTGTGTGTCATTTCAGATTTTAAAAAACACATATAGCCCTTCTAAATTTATTAAAGGCAGCCTTCGTACCCTTAATAGTTATTAAGAGAGGTTAGTGTTATGTAATTAAGTTAATCTCATCTGTAAAGGCTAATTAACTGAACACTAATTGAATCTGCATATGAAAATTTGGACAACGTGTTCTCATTACACCATTTTTAAAAAATTACCTGAGCTAAACACCAAAAAAACTGTAAATTTCTCTCCTTCTACCTTTTCAGATCTTTAATAAAAATTAAGTGGGCAGGTTATTTCTGTATGCTGCATTAGTCCTTGTTGTCCTTAACAAAGAGCTGTTATCTCACTTGAGAGAAACAGCTCTAATCCCTCCCTGAAACATGGATATTTCCCCTCTTGCATGAGCTCTTCCTTTCTCTCCGCCCTTACCCCACACCTTTCATTGCCCTCTTCTTCTTCTTCTGTCACCTCTCCCACTTAGGGAGGACAAAGGTCCTTGGGTTCAAGTCATATCACACAAAGGATTAGAAGGCATCCAGATATCACCCAAAAGGATCAGATGGCACGATACAATCCAGCCATGCCCATTCAGCACTCCAGCTTAAAGCCCCTGGCAGCTCTGGCAGGGCACTGCCTTTTTGCCCCCAAAGACCACTCACCAGTGAAGTACTCATCCCATCCTTCTCCTCCTGGGTGTGCTGGCATTACAAAAGCAAGACATGTTTTGGACCTTTTTCTGAGGTTTGTCATTTCTTGAGACATTTACTGTTTAAACCAGTCAAGTTTCCAAATGGGAATTAGGGAAAGCACATCATGTTTTCTGGTATTTGCTGTTTCTCCCCATTAACCAGGTTAATGGCTGATTCTAATAGGCTGGTAACTGAAGAGATGGAGGGAGGGGGAGCCCAGGAAGCGAACACACAGTGGAAAGCCTGACATCAATAACATGTGAGATTCCTCAGTGCATGGGACCCTCAGATTTTCCTCACAAAACCTACCATGTGTTTTTAAGACCAGAGTTGAAAACACCTGCACTGCCCAAGTGGATGGCTGGATGGAGCAGGTCCAGCCAATTCACAGTCCCTCAGGCACCCCACAGCAAATATTTAATGGAAAGAGGGTCAAAAGAATGGGAAATGGGATACACTACTTGTTATCTTTCTTTAGGAGAATAACATTTTCTAGGTGAGGGAACAATGAAAGATGTACAAAGATTTCAGTAATGCACTTAGTCTGGTGGCTGGGGAACATTTGTCACAGCCAAAAGGATGAAAATCAGGCTTAAAAACAAAAGACGGTAAACATTGAAGCTGTAGGGAAGTGAGTATGGACGGAGTAGAAAGAAAAGGTACAGCCAAGAAAGGAGGAAATCCAGTTTACTCAAGGATTAGTCCTGGGACAAACCTTGTTCAATGTTTGGAGGACTGAGTTTGGCACAAAAGGGAGTCAGGCTTCAGTGAAGTACATGGTTCTGAAAAGACAAATCCCTTCCTCAGCAAGCAGAGAGACTGAGATTGTCATACCAGAAGAATTGGATGTCCTGAAGAACCTGAACAACTGCAACAGAGGAGAGTCTTTAGCTGAAAGCAAATCTTCATGCCCTTTGAGAGAGACTATGTTAACTCCAAGAATTTCTGCAGTTGTAGGTGATTGATTGAAAAATCAGACAGAAGTGAAAAACCTGGATGGACACATTAACCACAAGATAAAGATGATGGAAAATGTATGATGGAAAAAGGTATGATGGAAACTACAAATGTAGAGTATGTGGGATAGGCTTTTTCTGGAATGCTGCATGTAAATCTGATGAGCTGCCACATTCAAAAGGAATGAATTAAAAATGGAACAAGTGGAGAAAAGGGTTACAAGGATCTTTGGGGGATAGAAGGCCTGTCTTACAAGTCATAATTAGGATAGTCCATTTTAGCTAACCAAAGGTTCCTTTTAGCAGACCAAAGGGAGGAGACATGCTTGCTATCTAGAACTGTACTGGGAGGAATCACCAGGGAGAGAAAAATATCTATTTAATGTAAAGGCCTACATTACTAAAAGATCAAAGTAGTATAAACTGGCTGTGGATAAACGTTGCTTGAAATTAGATAAAAATTATTGACTATCCAAGCAGCAAGATTTTAGAAGCCTTTTAGTCAGAACAGTGGGGACAGGAACGTCAAGAAGGGTTTTGAGGCACAGGAGGCAAGAGGTGGATATTTATAAAAAATTAAGTGTAGGATGAATAACCCAGGTCATCTACACCAGCCCCTCAAGGAGACCTACAGTCACTTCTAGAATGAGAGGGACTCTTCTCATGGAAAAGATTTACTACACTTTCACATGTGCACGCTGCATTCACACTTCTAATTGACTCACCTTAACTTTCCAACTCATTCTCGTATAGATAGTCTCATACATTAATTTGGCATACTGCAATGAGATTCTCGCTTTCTATCTCTTTTTTCAATCTCATTTCGCTTTACAAACTTCACTTCCACAACATCTCTGGGCTGTTAAATGCCCGTCTATCACACGGGGGGAGTTGGAAGGACACAAGATTAAGCAATTTGCCAAATGCCACACAAGAAGTCAATGGTAGAGCCAGAGACAAGCTGAAGGTTTCACAATCCTCCTCCTTGGTAGCTTACAAAAACATTCCTTCTCTGCCACAGAAACACAGGCAGTATGTGAGAAAGGAAAGGAGTATCAACACATTTGATCTGTTTCTGAGCTTTCAGACATATCACATGCCTAAAGCTTTGAAGAAAGGCATGAGGAAAAGAACCCTATATGCACGGCTAACTCTAAAATGCTTTAAGTAGAGGGAGGTTTCTTCCTCACCCAGCTATTAGCTCAAGATTGAATTACTCCTATAGTATGCATAGCTACAAATGTAATTAGTCATAAAATTATCCAGACCCTCAAATTATTCCAGCTGCTGTTTTTGATTCTCTGATTATTGCAATGATGAATTCTCCAGTCTGATTACACTGGCTAGAATAATATTTCTTTTTATCTATTTGAAAGTTACCTGCTGTTAGCTTAGACCTTGTTTATATCTGCTATAGAGATATAATTGCAAACTTACTATTTTTACTAGGACTATTGTCTAGATAACACTTATGCCTGCTAGGCCCTTATTTTATTTCATAGTAAATGTCACAGATGACACTTATTCAGGCTTCTAGGAACCTTTGTCCAAACCAGAAAACATGTCATTATGAAGACATGTACAAAGAGAATTACAATTCATTCAATGTGTGTTCATGAAAGGCTCCATATGAGGTCTTACAGACTCACTGCAGTTTCTGTTCCTTTGATAAACATATATTTACAATAAGTCAAGAAACCAGAACAAAATAGAAAGGAACAATGGATTTATTTTTTTACTAAAGTATGTAATTTCCGCTAAACGTCTTCTAAGTTGTCTTCCTTCCAAACTGAGCGTAATTCTCTCCTGCACAATCTCTACTTACATGTAATTCCACTGGATCACTAACCACCTTTGCTGCCTTAATATTCCTGCATCCTCAAATTACAACAGGAAAACAGAATTACAGTGCTCTCTGTAGGAGGGAGCTCATTGTACAATAGAGGACCGCTGCAATGTGGATTTTCACTGTGAGCTCAATGTCTCAGGTGGATTAGCATAAGCATTCAGCAAATCTCACTAATGGTGAATGAACTTTATTCGTTTTCTTTGCAGGCTTCCTCAAGAGAAGCAAAACAGTCATTGCATAATTTGAAGAAATGGAAATAACTTCTTGTAGGACATAGAGACATGGTAGCTAAATCTAAGGAAAACAAAGATTTGGGGAGCACTCTGACAGCACAGCACTGTTTCTGGGGGCAACAAAGTGGCATTCAAAGAAATAAGAGTTGACTTCTTTCCCAAGAAAGGGAGGCAGGGACTCCTTCCCCCAAGGAGTTTTTCCAGTTCAGAAGAGTGTCCCCTTCCTTCTCAGACCTATCAACAGCAGATTCCTTCAGACCATGAAAATGCCATTTTAAAGGATAAAATATATTAACCAAACCCATTATGAAAACGTCTGTCTTGGGTGCCACAGAGTGCAAACAGACATTGAAATAAGCACCAGAAAAATTACACATCCATGTGCAAACCTTGCACCTTCACTTACAGAGTTAGGATGACAATGATTAAGCTTTCTTTTCTGATGCAAACTCTGGGCCATCTCATGCTTCTCACTAGTGCCTAAGTGGGTACTATTTAGGTGGGTTGCAGGAAAACCTCACCTATGGGACACAAGATTACCCATTCAGTGGGTGATATCTTGGCCTCCTCAGAGACATTCCCCTTGTATAGTGCTAGGGGTCTCTGCCATTGCTTATCAACTGGTTATAAAATCCATGCCCTTAATTTTTTGCGACCACCAAGTTTAAAACTATGAAACATACACTTGAGAGAATCACAAGTGGAAGAACTTAAGATAATCACAAATTCAGCTCTCAAATTTTGACCTTTTATTGTGATGACGCTAAGGCACAGAACAGTACCCAAACCAAAGCATGCAGAGTACTGCATTGAGGGAAGAGACCTGGAAAGATCACTGCATGTGACACACATTAATCATGCCACTTAATGCATTACTGAAAGATACCAGGACTATTTCTGTATTTTAGCACAGCCAGACAAGCTCAGCTTCCTCTTGTCTAATTCCCACCTTGTATGGATGCAGCTCTCAAGCACGAAAAGAGAAAAACATCTCCATAGATTGTACTGGTCTCTGATGGAGAGCAGAGCATGCTGCTATCTGCAGCATGGACAGGCCAGGCATAGGAATGACAGGTCCCTTTTGCTCCCATCTATCACATGGCACCTCTGTAAAAGCCACAAGGTTAAGTGAATAAACGTCAGCTTGACACACACAAGGCTTGAGGAGCCCCTGCATTCAGCAGGGCAGGAGGGGGAATGTGTCTGCAGAGCAGCACCTTCAGCCTAGCCAGGGGAACAAACACTCCCAGGGCTTCATCCTGCTCCCTCAGTGACATGCCACCAGGTAGGACAGACCTACCCCAAAGCACTATGGACAGAGATGGGCTGTAAGATCCTGGGCCAGAATAGTTTTATCCCTTTGGGAATACAACAGACTGTAGCCCTGACAGCCGCATTACAGCAGGCAGTTGACTCTGCACCTATTTTAAAATAACTGTTCCAGCAAAATCTCCTTGTTTTCATAAGGTAAGTTACCCTTCATGTTCTGTCTCGAAGCCAAACACTGTTTAAGACCCAAGCCACCCAAGTGGTAGCTGGTGGGATCTGAGCATGAAAAACAGAAACACTAGAAAGCCATATCAGGCCTCCCTGGAAAGGGATTAGGAAGAGGTAGACAGAAACACACAGTGCCAATCCCTGTGTGGGCTGGAGAGAACATCAGGAGCTGAGATACCACAAGGAAACTAAACAGGAGGCTGCAGTGGACTGAGAATTTGGGAGCTCTAGCAATCATAAGGATCACTGGCTAGCACAGGATATGTCAAGCACGGTCAGAGTTTCAACTGTGGCAATTTCATAGACAGAAGAATTCAGATTTGGAAGTGGGGATTGAATTGGCTCCTGTCACCCATTCCTTTCTGTTTCTGGATCATCACTCAGGGCTGGATTCTGCAGCAGCACCAGAAGAAAAAAAAAAAAAAACAAAACAACCTTGTCAAGGCATCTGGGCTTGCTTAATTTTTTAAGGAATGATGCTACACACCTGCAAACACTGGATATTTTCCAGAGGAACCAATGCATTTAGCTGCCCTTTCATAATTGAATTCATTTGCACATGGGAAAGGAGAAAGGTGACTGACACCCTCATTCAGTACAACACTTAAGCAGGCCTAAATGCTTTGGCATAAGGTACAAAGCTAGGGGCAGCAACTGCTCCTCCATATCCCTGTGAATTAACCACATCCCTAAAAGACTGGGCCACTGGCAGAAAGTAACCACTGCCAGGGATATAAAGCAACCTTTCCATCACATCCTCCCCATAAAGCAACCACCTGGCAGGACTGGAGAGGAAAACAGCACAAGCAAGCTCCTGATGAAGCCATCATGTCAGATGGAAAACTGTCAGCACTCTTTCACTCCCCTGCTTTTCTTATGTACACAGTACACCTGTACAGAGAGAGGGTTTGCACATTCCCAGGTCCAAGATGGTCACTTATTTTAGGTAGTGCTTTCAAAGCAGGGGCTTTCTTGTAAAGGTCCTCAAAGAAAAGGGGACCCCTGTTTGGTAAACAGTAAGAAGACAAATTGTGGGACATTTGAATGACTAAATCTCTCCAGAAGTAAGAATCGAAATAAAATTATGTGCAGTTAGAAGCGATGCTAAAAGTTTAACCTGACATCAGTGTTTGTCCCACAGAAAAAGGCATGGAGGAGTGACCACCAGACAACATGACACTCATTTATGTCCTTGGAACTAAAGGGGCAATCCTACCATACCACTGGGAGTAGCATGGGGCACCCAACAAAAGCCATGGGGAAGCTCCTGCCAGTGCAAGATTTAGCAGCAGTGCTAGCTGGTCTCTAATCCAGCTCTTGATCAATACAAAATACTGGAGTGACCAGAAGGAGAACAGGCTCCAGATCTACTGCCAGGACCCCAAGGACCTTTCATAGATACAGGACAGTTTAGCTGCTTAAACTTCATGGATTAAACTGGGAGGTTTTACCAATTATCCTGGTTTTGGCTAGGGTAGAGTTAGTTTTCTTCACAGTGCCTAGAATAGGTCTATGTTTTGGATTTGTGCTGAACACAGGGGTGATAATATAGAGATGTTTTTGTTATTGCTGAGCAGAGCTTACACAGAGCCACTCTAAAAACTTGGCTTTTTCATCATGGATTTGTGTTAATGCCTCTTTTTAACTCAAGATATAAATTACAGGGTTGATGTGGAAGTAAAGAGCAAGACCCAGATGAAGAGTGTATATATCAGTCCTCTGACTCTCCTGCCAAAATTTCAGGCTAAAAATGTTATACATACACCTCCTTACTTACATGTAGAAAAGTATCTCTATATATTCATAACTACCTCAGGTTATTATTTATACGACAATGTAGGATGCACAAGAGAGCCAGGTCCCCTAAAATATAGGCAAATATCTCAGCTCCTGCAGAACAAGTCATTCCTAGAGGATGATTGATTAAACTCAATTAAAGGAACCGATATGAAGCACTGTCTTTAGAGCAGAGTTCCTCTCTCCCACAAATCCTTAACAGAGTAGCTGGACATTTAGTTTTGTTACATGCCAAAATCTTTGTGCCTTGTAAAGAAAGAGGCAGGAAAAGGAATGTTAACGACCTCTTTTTGCAGTAGCCAGTTGTCAGAGCGGGTGGGAGAAAACAAGCCACACGGAAAACAATTGCCAATTTGTGGTCTTGACCATTTAAAAATGGATCCCAAAATAGTCTGCTGAATTGTTTCACCCGGAGCAAAATTACCCATGAATACATATGCATGCACACAAAAACAACATCTCTTGACGCAGTGCTGATGGTGACTGCAGTCGAGGAAGAAGCGTTATTGCATTCCACATTGTGAAAAGACCACAATGCAGTAATTTTTCAGAAAGGTTTTCACAAAGCACAATTATTAAACTAACATTATCCTATTATTGTTTGTTGCTATGGAGATAATATAATCAATATATTTTCTGGATTGATTTTTTTAATACTACTAGCACATTGTCCAATACAGCAAGATTTAACTCAATGCATTAACTGATTTTAGTTTATGATTGGCAAAGTCTTGAGGCAATAGATTGCAATCCATCTCATGCCTATTATTCTATCAAGACACTTAATGTCAAAATCTCTGCTGCAAAAGCAAGTTTACTTGTTGAAAATGAGAAAAAGGATAACAGATCTGTCTGAAGAGATGCAATCTTTTAAGCATGAATCTAACACTTATTTCTATTTTTCCTAAACCAAATGAAAATTACCAAACTACAATTACCAGACCGACTACAAAAGTAGTAGAAAAGCAAGTTGGGTTTGAACTCTCAACTTGAGGTACTTATTTATTCCAGTGGAGATGTTTTGAGGCATTATCCTCCTACGTGGAACATGAGCTTTTCCTGCAGCAACAGGGACTCTGGGAAGGTGGCATCAATTGTGGCACTGTGCCAGAGCCCACTGGGTGCAGATGCAGTCACAGCCCTTGTCACAACCTCTTCCTGCACAAGCTCAGGAATGGCTACCTGCTCCCATGCCCAGTGAACACAGAGGGCACTCAGCTCTTGGTGTCAGTGGCTGATGAAGCAAAATTGTTACAGCCACAGCCCTCAGCTTCCTTGCCCATAAAACTGCAAGCACACTTCTTTTCTTGCAGGTCTCCCTCTCCAGATGATAAGCTTTCAGCACATCAGGGAAATGCTCCTGTGTTAGGACAGGGGCAAGTCTGCACAGACCCGAGCCTCAGACCTCTGCAAGACACTAATATGATATATTAAAAGGCTTCAATTCTGACACTGTTGTTCCAGTCTGTTACCTCACCTATCAAAAGATGGGTTCATCACTGTGAAATGTCTTAAAGCCTTTTAACATATATTTGCTATAACTGTTCAGAGAAGGAGTTTATCATGTTTTCCCCTCCCACATGGCCATACAGTGGTGAATTACCTTTCCATCTTTTTGGTCATAGAATAGCTTGGGTTGGAAGGGACTTTTAAAGGCCTTCTAGTCCAACCCCCCTACAAACACCAGGGACACGTTCAACAGGATCAGGTTGCTCAGAGCCCTGTCCAAAATTTTCAGGGATGGGAAACCTCAGTTCCAAGAAACCTGAGCCCCAAAGGTGACCAAATTTTTTCAGCATAATATATGCTTAAGACAAAATTAAGTGCAGCAGGCTAGACTTGGCATAACTAAATAAAAGGAGTTCTAACAACATTTAGAAATACCAAGACCTGTTAACTCCTGTGACAAATCCTATGGTTATACTTTTGGGTACCAAAACATGGCTTTAGCTGCCTTGGGTTAGACACTAGTATATAAGCATTTTGTCCATGGAGCATACAGCTGCTTGATAAAATGTGAAATCCCAGCAATTCCACCTTCTCCCTTCCCTAAAGACACTGGATTGGGTGGTCTTGTCCTTCTACATAAAATAGGCTAGGGCTCAGTACTGTAACTTTTGGACTGTCTGGAGGGGATCCATCAGGAATGATCATTCACAGATTAAATGTGTTGCCTATGCAATGCAACACATCTGGCCCTTCTGGCCCAGGGGATAAGTAATAGAGTTAGGAATGCACATTCACAGCCCATCCCCTGCAAGTCTGCTGTGCTGACACTAATCCACGCAGATCTAGGGTTGGTTTGTGAGCCACCTCTGCCCTCCCCACTCTGGCTGGCACAGGTCATTGTCCTCCATCACCTTTCTCAGTGATGCCACTTGTATTCTAAATGATACTGAATTGCTATCTAGGCATGTGCCACGGTGTACAAAATAACCACACACATCGGGCTGCTTGCTTTCCCGCCTTGTTTACTTTTATGCTGATTTATAAATGTTTTTTTCTGCTGGACAGGGCTTAGACAAGCAGGTTAGAGACTGCCCTGGTTGCAGAAAGGGTGTAGAGTTTCAGCACTGTGTGGGTGTGACCATGCTGTTACCCCATCGCTGTGAGGAGAGCTTTCAGCAGCAAAAGTCAGGCACCTTTCTGGTCCCTCCCTTGCCAGAAAAGGCGGGGGAAGAGAAGTGGCTTATTAGGACTTTAATTTCCTCCCAGTGTTAAAACTATCATGGATACTTATTCTAACAGGCTACTGTCACATGTACAGCCTTAAAGGACACCATCTGCTAGTGCATCCACACAGTAAAGTACTGCTGAAGACACACCTCTCTGTCAAGTATAAAGAAAAACCTCATTTGTTTCAAACACTGACTGCCTGCTGTCCACCGCAATGCCTTAGCATGCGACAGCCCAGAAATTCTGCAAAAATAAAAACTCATTTAGCTGGAGTCAGGCAGGGAATATCAATTTTGGTAACAGGAATGATACAATTACATTCCTAAGCAATTAGTTTCAATAACAGACAGACAGTATCTCTAGTAAATTGTCTGCAGGCCAAATTTTACTAGTCTCATTCACACCGAGCAGAGCCTACTACAAAGCCTCCATCTCAGTGCTGGGGGACTAAGATACTACTTAGCAAAAGTAAAGCAATCAGTGTCAAACTGAAAACGTTGAGTTTCATCACACTTTGCTCTGTGAACACTGTAATTGCTGAGTACCCCTTTCTAGCCAAAGATTATTATTTTTTTTAATCGATCAAAACATAAAAATTAATATTATTACACCACAACACAGAGGTTGAACTGTGGCACACTGAGGCTGCTGGAGGGTAACCTCACATGTAGCAGAGTCATGCAGCAGCAAAAGACATGGCACTGAGATATTTGTCAGGGAGGGAGTCCCATCCCTGCACAGCAGGACTTGCCTGGAGCTCAGATTTGCCAGCCTACCTGTCCCCAGCCACCATATTGATGCTCCAGGAAAATACTGGCATCCTCCAACCTTAACTCCACGATTTTTCCTTCACTAGGAAAAATCTCTGTACCAAAAGGGCTGTCTGTGAAGCACAGAGCAGGCTGCCTAGGGAAGTAGTTGAGTCACCATCCCTGGAGGTATTTAGGACATGTAGATGAGACACTTAGAGACAGGGTTTGGTGGTGGATTTGGCACTGCTGGGTTAACGGTTGGACTCGAGAATCTTCTGCAACCTAAAAGATTCCATGTACAGCACAGCCTGCCTGGGAACAGAGGAAGGACAGCCTTGCACAGGTCCAACCACGGTGCAAAAGGCTCTGGTAAACTGCCTTCTCTACTGCCTCCACAGCTAGATATAACTGAACCTGAAACACTTGGCCCGTGCTTATGCAAAAAGGTGGGTTTGAGATGGGAGGTTGGAGGGGAAGCCTGCACCACGCATTGCAGAGCTCCCTTGCCGGCTCCGGAGCAGTGCTGTGCTCTGGGAGACAGGAGCTGTTCAAATGTTTTGACAGAACACGCCGATTCCTCGGGAATGTTTTTATTCTAGTCGATGTGCCAATTCCGCACAGATTTCCAGCAGAAAGCAGGCAGACGTGTCTGGGTCTGCTGAATTAAAACTACTTCACCCAGAAAGAAGAAAAAGTTGCGTTTTCAGACTATTTTTACTCAATCCATCATTGTATTTGTTTTAGTCAGTTTGTTGGATTGTTTTCAATTTTACCTGAAAATTTCATTTTTTAGCAGGATCTAAAGACAGGCCAAAAGGCATCAAAACACTGTGGAAAATTAAGCTCAAGCAAAAGACCTCTGAGGACTTTTGAGATACGTAAACAATGCAAAGACATAAACAGGGAAACCCAAAAATTAACCATGTTCTAACTAGAACTGCTTAGTCTGGTTCTGCAAGAACCCAAAACCTCCCTTTTTGCATTTGCGGTTGTCTTTCAAAGGCTTTCTTTTTCCCCTTGGCCTTAGGGAGTTATTTATAGGGCTATTATAATTTGAGGTCTGGTCTTCTCGTGGCAGGTCCTCCATCCAGGAAATGAAATAGCATTAGAAAATGAAATCTCACATTTATGAGGTCTTAGAGATGGCTCCCTGAGGCATTGGGGAGGAAAAAAAAGAAGTAGGGAAAAATATAAACACAAATATAACTACAAGATACTTGCAAGGTGCCTAATTCTATCTGTGATGAACTTTATGAGACTCTTTATTAAAATAGAGACCTTTAGTATAAGGTCACCAACAGCTTTTTTTCCCAAAAGCTCTCCCATTTCCCTTTTCTCTGTGAAGAAGTGCCTTTTCCACTCCACCTTGGCTGCAAGGTGCTTCTTCCCTAGATTGCCTTCAGAAGTGGAACAAAAATAAGGATAAATCAAGTGCTGCCCTTCCTCCTTCTGCCTCATCACACACTTTTCTCAACGTACCACATGTTGCAGCGTATTAGCAGCTCAAGGCAGATGTGTTCACATCTCTGCAAAAATCATGTATCAATCACCAGTTTCTAAGTCATATCCCTTTGTGCTTCTTTCCTAGACTACTCTCTAGAGTCACAACATCCCTTATCTTATCTAGGGCTTATCACCCACTGCTTCCTCTCAATGTATGGAAATAAAAGCAAATGGAGGCAAATCAGGGAAGACTTTGAGGCTCACCATCCCCTTTCTCTGTGTGTCCAAAGAGAGACTTCCCTCCAACACCTTCTCTTCCCATGCTTTTTTTTCCCCTTTGGAGTGGAACAGGAAAAGTGCCATTCAGCAGAAGAATAACAACCACTTTTAAAGTCCCACTCAGCTTCACAGAGAATATTTCAACTCATCATTGCATGTGACTTCTTATGGCTCCTTTACACTAACTTTCATTAATCCTACCTAAATCAACCAGGCATCATCCTGCCTATGAAAGTTAATAGTTTTCTAGACTCACAGAAACAAAGAAATGCCATCAGATATAATACACAAAACCTACGGAAATTCAGCAAATAGCAAAGACTAATTTGCCAATATTTTAAGGTTTATTTCTTGCATAATTCATTATGAAAATAGATAGTTGAGAGCATTTTGAAACCTGTAGCTCAGTTTCTTTTTCACAATTTTACATTTTCTTGTAGTAAGGTAAAATGTTACTAATGTTCAGTGAGTTGGTTTTGCTACCTGAATATTTAAAACCATCCAAGGGCAACTTTCCAAAGAACACTTCACTTTTCCTTTGCCTTACTACAACTCTCCTAAAATTCATAGACTATTACAAAATTACAAAATCTAAGCAGGAAAAAAGGCTAATAGTTAATAAAACAAATGAAAAGTTAAAAAGTCCAAGGACAACCCAAGACTATAATTCAACTCACTCATCCATTCATCAGCATTGCATGACGACAAAGAAAGAAAGTACAGCAATTTGAAACACATTTATTTTGAAAGCACACAGGTTCATTTAGGCTTTCTGTTGATTTTTCTTTTTGAAAAACCAACCAACCAAAAAACCATCCAACCACAATAAAAAACCTAGTCATGTCTCAAAAAAAGACCTGATTAGATTCCAACTCTAGTTGATTCTTGTTTCACATTACCATCTTATTTAGACATGAGTGAGGCCTCTGAGGCTGTGGAGAAACAGATCAACTTTTGAACTTCCTACCTCTCCAATAAGATCGGTCCTTTCTTACTCTTCAGTGTCTTTCTAGGCAACTCGTGTTTCTGGATCAAGCTGCATAAATTTGCTTATCCAAAAAAAAAAAAATTTTCAAACGAAAAAGCTCTCTAGAAAGTAGTTTGTCACTTATTTCGGAGAAATCAGGAGACTGCTGAGCCCACAACGGCCACGTTGCAGCTACTGAAGCCCCACAGCCCTGCACAGTGCCCACCCTACAAACTCGCCCTGCCTTTCCAGCACCGCATCCATTTGACCACAGGCCACAGGTACGACCTAATTTCACACTTGGTCCCTCTTAGGAAAAGTTGTATTTCAACTCTTCATCCTGCCAGGGATGAACCAGAAGGTCATGAGCCCTGTAAAGCTATGAGGTGGTGATGCCATCCGAGGTGCATCACAGGCAGCTCACAATGAATACCAGGGATTTACCAGCATGAGTTTGAACAGGCAGTTCTCCAAAGCCTTCTATTACTCACTTTAACATAAAGCTTTGCAGAAACCAAGCCTAGCTAGATGCAGAGGATCAGACCCACAGCAGCTGTACCTGCCTATTCCCAGAAAGGGCAGGGAAGTATCTTGCTTGTCAACCTTTCAGGATGACTTGCTGTACAGGAAGCCAGCTTCTTATCTGAAAAGGCACATCATGCTGTAAACATTTCTGGTGGAGCTTGGGTTAGTAGCACTTGTAAGAAAACCCTAATGAAAATAAATTGTTATGTATTTACCCATATGCTGAGGAGCATATGGCTAATGCATTTAGACACTGCTAATGAAGTTAAGACTCTGCTAAATTTGTTGGCTCATGGATAACAACTGTTCACAATACCCAATCTGAGCCTGCTATAATTTTAGCATTACAACTGATACCTGGCCATTACTATACATACTGGTCTTGCTGACATAGAACTGGTTTTCTGGATGTGGGGTTCTCCACATGCAGTAAGAAGGTGAACAACATAGGATGCTTCCAAACTCCAAATTGACAGGTAATATGAGCTAGTTACAATTTCATGTAAAATAACAGAGTTGCTCTTATTATCCCTGATTCTGTTGCTTTCTTTCCTAATTTCAAGGACTACAAGGTTTTATCTATTCCAACCCCACTCCTTCCAGGCCAGTGCAACCACAGGCAAAACTGAAGAGAAGACAGTCACACCCAAGAAATAGTCCTGCTTTTTTAAGTTCACATGTAAAAATCCTTTGAGTTTACTACAACCCCTATTGGAATCCTCCTGCTCAAACATATCTCTACTTTGCTAGTTTTAAAGGTGAGAGTCCCTACTTCTTCCGGAATCCAAGGTAAAGTCCAGTTTGTGACTACACTGGCTCTACCTGTACGCTACTACTTTTGCAACTACACGTTATCCCATTCTCTCAGCCCAAACACCGTGTAGCTCCGCTGCTCACTGCTGCTGCATGTCAGGCCAGAGATGGCTTTAATTTAGCAGTACTTGCTGCTTGAAGAGCAGGCTGCATAGCAAATTCCAGAGGGTTATGTGAGGAACATGCAAATCTACTCTCCAAAAGACATAACACGTGGCAAACTTCCTTACACCATTGTCACGAGCCAGGTGTCACTGTAATGATGCAGACCCCTGCTCTCACTGATCTTGGGTAGTCATTTGGCAGATGCCACCAAAAACCCACCAAAGGACAGTGGTCAAGGATGGCATAGAAGAGAAGTATCCATCTGTGCTGTTATCCTGGGGACTACCTCACTGAGATACGTTCATTTGTAGGCCAGAACTCAGGCCTGGCATTAATACACAGCCCCACTTGCTCTGTGAATATTGCAAAAACATATAAACTCCCCCTGGCCTTGCAGCATCCCAGTCCATCCAAGACAGCAGTGATATCAGCTTCCCCAAGTCTAACAGGTCCCAGAGAAGTTGTCCAAAATGCTTCACCATAACTTGATCAAAAAGCAGACCTATCTATTCCAGAACACCATTGTCAGTGTTTTGCAGGTAGATAAAAGAGGCCCAAGGTGAAGCAAAAGGAAGAGATTTGCTTACCCAGAAAAGAAGAAAGCTTTGCCCGAGTCAGATTTGCCCAAAATCACACTAAGAGTCTGAGGAAAGCCAGGAGCACGATTAGGGTGTCTCTTCTCACTCACTGTGCTGCCACAGCACAAAATCATCCCTTTTCCACTTCAGAGCTACCAGTTGCCTCAACCATTGCCTCTTCCCCCCCATGCAGCATTTGATAAGGCAAGCAGGAAGTGTGTCAAAAAGAACAACCAAAGCATGGGTTAAGGGATACCAAAACCATGATGATGCTTATCAATGAAGTCTACATCTCCTTCTGGGCAAGTGCCAAGGTCTGTGGGAAGCATTCCCACAGTCCTGCACAAAAATAAATGTTACAGCTGCCCTAGGGAAAAAGCCACACCATCAGCACACCATTACTTGTGATAAAAAAAGGAATTGTTTCTTCCCTCCAAGGAAAAATGGTCTAGTCCAGAAGAGCAAAGGCATCTGGCATGACCACCACCACCTTCATTGCATGGGTCACCATTATTCACCAGCAAGGCAGTGATGATTCATCCCCTTTTTCTGTCACATGAAACCTACCAGTTGCTTTGTGCACCTTGATACTGTCTCAGCGTCCATAAATGTTATTGAAAGTTGACGTCACATTCGGGTGAATCTTGCAAACACAGTTTTGGAAAACACTGCAAGTGCAAAGAGCCGAGGACATCGTGTCTCTACAGAAGGGTCCCTGAGGTGCACACCCTGCTCCCCAGACACAGGCTCACCCTGCTGAGACCCTCACCAGTGCAGGGACAAGCTGGGGTGAGCTACAGCACAGCTCTACCTGATGCTCGTTTCAGAAACTGAGGTCCAGCCCTTGCTGAAGGCTGCAAATAGCATTTAGTCAAGTGGGAGACAGCCAATTGTCTTGATGTCTTGATTTCCTGCTTTAGGTGCCCACAAAGAGAAACTGCACCAACTTTGTCAGGTTATCTGACAGTGCTAACATCTGATCAAAGGAGGTAACACAGACTATCAGATGAAACTAGGAAAATACACATCTTTAAAGGGGAGAAAGGCTGGTTTTATAGATGTAGAAATATACACATAAACCCACACCTAACCCCAGGTTTTCTGTCATGTTGCAGACTGAAATGGCTCGGGTTAGATCTGCCCCACATACATGTCCATGCCTCCCAGTCTAGGGTGGTGGCATTCCCAGAACGTAAGAGAAGACCTGGATCACCCCAAGAGGTCTGTTCTGGCAGTCAGCAGCCCACAGCAGATGCACACAGGTGTCTGAGGGAGATAAAGACAGGTTGGTTGGTGATGCCACAGCCAACCTTTCTGGTTCCACACAAACAGCTATCAAGTTGCAAAATACACTCTCCCTATCTCATTCCTCTGTTGTTTATCTGCACAAAGAAACACAAAACCGTATGCAGGCTTTCACTGTCAGTATAAGTCATATTATTCTTGTAATTCAATCCAGGTCCAGAGCCTGAGAGCTCCTTTTCCTCCCTTTCCCCCCTTTTTGCTCCCCTCACCATTTGCCTCTCTCCAACCTTGTTTAGGTTTGAATGCTGTGTCATTAAATTCCACAGCAGTAAACACTGCAGCCTCTCTCTCTAAGCACCCACACAGTGTTTTCTAGGCTAAAAATTAAACATGAGGTAATTTCATTCCTGCAAGGACTCTGCCTTTTATTTTCCTTTACGTCCAACTTGAAGGATGCTTTTGGTAGATGCGTAGCGAAGGAAAAGAAAATGTTTGCTCTCTGCTTCCTCCCTGCACTCCCCCCTTTTCCACTCCCACCCATCAGCCATAAAACAACACAGCTCAGCCAGATCCCAAACTGAAAGCAAGACAAAGCACCCACACAGCCCCCACTTCCATTCAGCAGAAATGGGCCACTCCGGGTAGCCCAGGATCTACAAGTAGGCCAGACTGGAATAAACAGAGTAAACAAAGGGTATCCTGTCCAAGCTGAGAGGGGCTAAAGAGAGTGATGTCTTTCATTAACATGCAAGGCAGGGATGCAAGCACAGAGACAGTCAAAAGCATCACTGGAGCTTGCTAGGAGTAATAGGAGGAAAGCAGCACGCGATCACGCCACTATAAGGACCCAAAGCACATCACTCAGCTGCACATCCCGCCTACCAAGGACCAAAACAAGGCAGCAGCCACACACCTACCACCACCCCAAAACACCAGGGGCAGGGAGCAGTGCACACAGGTACAGTGCCAGGCGACCAGGGCCGTGCAAATGTCAGAGCCAGTGACATTTTAAACAGCATAGCTGTCATTTTAGGAGAGGAACGAGAAAGGGGGAGAAAAGCACAGCACAGCCATAGCAACAGGTCAAGTGTTTGCCAGAGAGAAAGGGTGATGCAGATATGTGGCTTCTCACTTTGTAGACAATTTGTCACGTAATGAAATAATTAGTCTGGGAATTGATAAAAGAATTCGGTTTCGTTTTTCTGCAACCTGCTGCTACAAATGCCATACAGATCCATGTGTGAAAGTCCATGCTGTGTATACTCCTCTATCAACCTTTGCACAGCTATCACAAACAACCCTTATGTTTTTCCAGACCCATAGGAAAAATGCAGCACATGGAGAGGTGAGCAAACAGTCAGGAATTTGTAGCAAAACAGCAGCCTGTTGGCTGCAACTCTGCTCAGTTATTGGAAAAAATTGGACATGCTGCTTTTTTTAAGCAGCCTAATCATATTTACTATTACATCAGACTTACCCACCACAAATTGTTCTTGTGCAATGGAAGAATTTTTAATCTAATATCTTGGACTCAGATAGTTTCCCAGCTGCAGAACTGTAATAATTTCCTATCTCCTCATTGTTGAGATAAGCCGATTAACTTGGATATGTTTTAGTTTCAGAGTGTGATTATCTCCCTTTATTTTACTTGAGAGAGAAGGGGTGACTTCCAGTAAAATAACTTTGTTTTCCCCAAGCCAGCTCTTAAACTCTCCTTTTCCCTGATGGAGATAGGTCTTTCCTGTTGCATTTTCCTTAGCCCCTTTACTTTCCACACTTCCTCTTCCTCTCTCAGAGACACTATATTAATAGCTACTATTATTTTACTCAAAGAAAATACACTGTTCAAGAAGTCCCTGAAATAATTATTTTAAAAAATAAAAATCTCATGAACAAAACTATTTTCTTGTTTAAAATATCTTTGAAAGTTTATTAAATACCCCACAACCCAGCACTACTTGTCAAATCCTTCTGGCACTGTTTCTTTGTTTTCAGGCACATTTAAAGAAAAATTGCAAAAAAAGGACAAGGCCTGAAGCTTTGTTTACATGCACAGTGCAGCAAAACAGGAAACTCCATTTATTTCAGTAGAAGTGATTTACACCCAAGTGAGGAAGAAGACAAGAAAACCCTTGAATTTATACCATTACAAACTGTAAAATATTTCTTATGCAATTTTGGTGAGATTTTTTGACATTTAAAGTTTTTTCTTAAGTTCCCAGGTCATAGATTTACTCTATTATGTCAAAGGGACTTCCTCTCCTGCTTTATTTCTTTTCCTTACATTTCTAGCAATCATATTCTAGGAGAAAAGCCTGAATGCATAAGATGAGGACACTTTTTGGACTGAAAGGCTGCATATGTTGAAGCCTCTTGATTTTTTATCTTCCAGATCTGGTTTGTGTTCAAGGCTTTTCAACCTGTATTAATTTGCAGACCAAATTCAGCCCTGGAAATGTATGAATTACACATATGCAGATTCCCATACGGCACATATCAATTCATTCCTCTTAGTCACCATTCATTAATTCCTTTGAAATAAATGTTCATGGTTGAAAAGCACTGGTTTGATGATTTAACAGGAGTGTGGCTCATGTGTTTTCCCTGCATAAGATTAGCAATACTAAGAAAGAGCCAGCCTGTTTAAAAGGGAGACTCTTCAAACAGCTATTTTGGTGGAAAGAGAATGGTTGTATAAATATGGAAGGGCAAGAACTTCTTAATATTATAGATGGAGCAACGGAACAAATCAACATTTTTTTACTTCCTATTAAAAAATATGCATATAAAGTAAACCCAACCCCAACAAGCTGCTACTCATGCACAGCTGTGTCCCTAAAACCATCCCTATTTCCAGTAAGGTGATGGGCAAGCCCTGGTTCTCCTCTGTGGGGAAAAAGAAAGTGGACCATGTCCTCCACTGACTGCAGTGAGGGCACTTGTGTCCCTGAAAATGCTCTCACAGACAAGAGCCTGCAGTATAAAAGCAGGGCTCCCATTCCTGCCTCATGGCTATGGGCGCTATTCTAAGAAAGCAGCCCCAGGAGCAGATCCAGAAAAAATGAAAAAATACATGAGAGGAGGAAGAAAAATTACCAAGAGCCTGGGCTCCTCACTGCCCATTCCTACTGGCAGCAATAGCATGGTAGAGAAGATAAAAGGTGAAATGCCAGAGTGCTGGACAGGCAGCCTGGCAGTGCTTGTGGCTTTGCACCACTCGACTCCATTTCAAAATGGTTATTTCTTGGTATCCCAAGATACAATTTCTCAGCTACCTTTAATTTCTTTTTCTTCCTAAAAGGTAGTAAAAAAAAAAAAAAATCAAGGTTTACTTTTTTGCATTAGTCTTATTTCAGTTAATTTAATGAATGCTATTCTGCAATGAAATTTTGCTAACAGATCATATGATCATTTTGGGTCATTTCCCAAAACCTTTACACTTTTACGCTGGTATAGGGCAAGCCTATCTAGAAGATACTAGAATTACTTCACAGCAAGTGTTAGCAGGTAACTAATGATATCTAGATTTCACCACTAGGGAGCTACAGAACGAGTGGCTTTCTGCCACCCAGCTGAACTGAAACCTGAAGAGTGAAGGTGAGCAGGTCTGTGTCCCACACCACCAGAATCCCTTGTAAGTTAAAGTCACCCTGCCAATTCCAGTTCAAATTAATCTAGAGCGGATTAAGTCTACCTTTTATGCTATTTTCTAAATGAAATCAGATGTACATGTAAAACTGGTATTTAAAAGGGTTTTATCTAATAATGAGTCAGATATTGACAGAACAATCACCATGAAGACCAAGGTAAGAGGCAATATATTCTCATTAATAATTCAAATCTCAGCATGGATATTGATGACCATGCACTTAACAGGGAAAACTGGGCAGCAGCTGGAGCTAGCCCAGATTTCCTGAAAAGTTGTTGGGCTGCAACAGAAACACTGGGGAGATTTTACTGTAAGGTCCAACCAGAGAAATGGTGCTCCTCATTATTAAGGTATCTTGGACCTTTAGCAATACCACTGAAATGGAACAAGGAACAAAATGCAGCATTAGCAGTCTATTGAAAGAGGATGGGTGAGAAAAATAAGGGGATAAAATCTGGAAGCAAAATACCACCACTTCCTCACAGCCCTAATATTTGCTGCACAGAGCAACAACATTCAGCAGTATCCAATTTCAGTTTCTGCTTGGGAGGAAGCAACATGAAAGGCTTTAAAATAAATGTGTACAATCGGCAAAAGTGCAAACAAACAAACAGAGAGGTTGTAGGAGCCAAAACCACTCAGAAAAAACCAGTTGGGGCTAGTTAACATAATCTGCTCTAGTCACATAACTAAGTTTGTTTCACTGACAGCATGAACTTTGTTGGGAAAGCTCAAGTAATTAACTGCAGGAGCTTACACATTTTCTTTCCTTCAAGTTACTTTACCCTGGAACTAGAGCTGCTTACACACAGCTGCTCCTACCAATTCATTCAAAAAGCTGAGTTTTGCTTGTCCTTTCCAGAGGGACATGCCTGAAGAGGTGGTATCAGTGAACTGTAGGATTCCCTTCAATTCCTCCTGCCTCCTATCCACTCTTCCCATCACTTTGATTGATACAGAGTAAAAGATATCCTACCTCACGGAAAAAGAGCAGGTTTCCAATGAAAGGAAGAGGTGGAGGATGTCGGATCCCTACTCTGCTTAGTTTGGAGAATGCAGATGTGGAGTACCTGGAAAAAAATAAGGTAGAAAATTAATTTTGGATCTTGTTGCAGCAACAAGTAAGACTCGCCACAGTAACTAGTTCAGATGACTTCCCTGGATTCAGAGAGGGAAAAGAAGCTTTCTGTGTGGGTCAGACAGAACTGCCCATGTGATTACATTGCTCGGCAGCTCCTCAGGTCACAAAAGTAAATGCAATACACTGGTGCTTCAGAGAGGGCAAAAGGACCAAGTGACTCAAACACAAGCCTGCAAAATTGAGCAGTGGAATGAGAGAGCTGCTCCTCTTCCCACAGAGGGTCTTGTAAGTCAGAAGTGGCTGTCCAAAGCTACATGAGGTTACAAAAGAGATCAAAAGAAGCATTTGGGGCTTGACTTTGGTGGCACTGCTGGGAAAGGAACAAGACAGATTTTCCGATTATTATTTTCTTCTTCCATCACCTCTACCTATACAGATCACAGAACAGAAATTCAAACTAGTCTCAGTTGTCCATGAGCCAAGACACTGTCAGTATGTTCAAGTCAAGCCTTGTATTTGGGCCAGATATGCTGATTAAGTGATTTTTTAGAGCTGCCAGTCAGCAAATTAAACAAATATAAAAAATACAGGGAAACAAAACCCAGACTGAAAAGCTTTATGCACCCCTTGTTTCAGATGAAACTGTGGCATGTTGACAGGGACAATACTGGAAAAAAGAAAAACCCAACCCCAGAGCCTTTCTTTTTCCTCCCCTCCCCCTTTCTTAATACAAACAATGGTTTTAAGTCAATGGACTTCAATTAGTGAAACCTGAAAGAGCAGGAGCTAGCAGCAGCAGCTTTGATTACCCAAAGACACAACTTTCGTTGTGCAGTTCTATTTGCTGAGATTTCCTGCAGCACAGCACCTATTTTCTTAATGGGTTTTCTTTTGTGAAGGTGTTTTACAAAAATCATAATCGGGAGATAGAGGTTTAATAATTTTTAATAGCAACCATTTTCTTTTTTTAATGGGGCACTACAAACCTTCACAAACACAAACCCTCTCACAAACCCAAAAGAAATTATGTGTCTTCAGTCTATGCAAGGACACTGTGTCAAGTATGACAAGGTATCATGAAGTAAAGGCACGGAAGTCAACATTTATTACACATTTTATACATATTATTGATCTCTTGGCTACTTAACTGCTTTAAAAAATATGAGATTTTCCTCAGCTAATACTCTTGGGAAAAGAAACGTTTTAACTTTAAAATGACAAAACGGCCTACATGATACATTTTCATCCCCAGAGAGGATTTTTTTTGCTGCTGCTGCTGTTTGAAATCTTCCTGAAGTGTCTTTGTGTCATAACAAAGTCCTCATCTTCAGTATGTAAACAGTGAAAAAGATTAAAATCCCTGTCATTGAAAATCTGTCAATTTTGCAGTATTCTATGCTGATGTTTTCACTGTAAAATACATGGCAGATCACAAAACACCAGGCTGGGCTACAGCTAACTGCTCATGTCACTGCACACCAGACAGTCTGTAGACTCCTGGTTTTCATGTACAGCAAAGTGAAGAGTGACTGCAACAGAGGCTTACACTAGACAAAGCAAACGATGTGATCGCCAAATATTTTAAAAGGAAAAAAAAAATAATGAGCACTGTTTCACAAGGCAAGAAACACAGAGACTGTGAAGACTATTTATACTTAGATGAACAGTTCATCATTGTCAGCTTCTGAACATTACTGGCAGCTTCATACAGCCGAGGATTTGCTCTCCTCTTCCCCCTCCTAATGTGGTTTTCTCCACTGCTTTTTATTCAGCTACATTTGAAGTAGGTTTTCGAAAGGTAGGGAACGACAGCTTACAATGAGATGGGAGAGAGAAGCAGTGTCATCAAGCTACAGACTGAAATATAACAACAAAAGGGTGAAGCCAGCAGGAGAAAAAAAAAAGAATCTCATCAATAAACATATCTAGCTCTACTCTATGATTTTACAACATTTCTGGTGTTGTTGAAATACCTGATGTTTTAGGGAAAAGAAAACAGTATGCAAGTGACCAAAGACTGACGGGGCAGCATGCACAAAGGAAGGATCTGACACTGCACACGCAGCCTTAACTTGGACCATTTCTAATGCAACAGCTTACTTCCTGCAGCCTTAAATATTAAAAGCTTCCCCCCATCTCTGCAATATTTCTGCTCATTCTCAGTATTATGGGTGGGGGAGAGAGAGAGAGGAAAGTGTGGCTTATGGACTTCTTTCAAGAAAGGAAAAGAAAAATTGTCCTGTATAACACACAGTGAGCACCAGCAATATGTGAATCTGACAGCTTTGTGGCACAAACCTCTGCCTTGTAAGCCAGCAGAGGCTGATAACTCAAACAGGCCAGTTTGTGTGATTTGGTCACTAAGCACCTCCATGACACACACTTGGCCAGTAACTCAGAGCTGCATCCTAAGTGCACTGGGAAAATGTCAGGGTTTTGTTGGTGGGAGGTGAGGGTGGGCTAGAAACTGGGCAAGTGCAAACAGGCAGGGTGGCCTTGTAGGCAAAAACATTTGTCTGAAGAAACTGTACATCTAAATGAAACAGCTCCAAGCCTGCCTTATCACCAGTGGGAAGTCTTATTTCTCACTCTGCCACTTCTATATTACCATATCACAAAAATTAATCTGGTATCAGGAAACCCCCTGCTGTTGCTGTGGGTACACAGTCACAGTAGAATAGCAGTCAATGGACTAGAAAGGCTAAATCAAATGCAAAATCTAGAAATAGAAGAGATACTAAGAGGTGACCAAGACAACCAAGACATGGAACCACTTCTGTACAAGAAATAAGCTAACAGGCTATAATCTTAATCATGGGGGAGGGGGGGGAAGCAACTGATGCAGGTTATGACAAATATATTTAATATCATGCAAGGCTTAAAAAATAAATTAAGAGTTATTACCCAAAAATTTAAAATATAGTATGAAAATCCACAAATGAATATTCAGGTTACAGGATTAAAAACAAAACACTTTTCCAAGAAATAAATGTACTAACTATGAAACTCCTTGCCACTGACGATTTTCTACTCCAGAAGTTTAGAAAGCTTCAAAAGGTGATAGAATAAACTAATGAGGAGTGGAAGGAGGGAATCCACAGACACTTTTAGCTAGTAAATTTAACAAATGTAAGAGAAATACATGGAAAACATTAAAGGAAAGGAAATAAAATTAATCAAATTTATTTTCTTAATCAGGGAACTAGTCTGTAAGCTTCTAATTGCATAATTAGAGATTAGACTTTTATAAAACCTAAAAGATAAAACCCCAGACACTTCAGCTTTCTTAAGAGGAAGAGAGGAATGAGTCTATGTGAAGTGAGGGGCATGAAAAGGATAAAACTCTGATGGCAGCAACACTTACTGGACAATCTAGTACATTCTCACTCAAAAGAGAAACACACCCTAATATTTACACAAGCATGGCTTCCTGAACAACCCTTAATTTAAAAGCTCGGCATTATATTTTGAATTAAGTGACAAGACATCAAAAAGAACCAGAGGAACAGCAGCAATGAAGTAGATCAATAAACAATTCAGAAACCCTTTGAAGACACTCTGGTAGCCTCTGAGAGCAAAATGCTCTCTGTACATATTAAACACAACTGTTAAAAGAAAGTTAACATGCCAAATACATTCCTGTAGGCCAGCATGGCAGATAGAAACTCTCTGAAATATTAACTTCACTCCACAGAACACCATAAAAAAAAAAAAAAAGAAGAAGAAAAAAGGAGAAACAGATAAATAATACAAGTTGTGAAGGATATATAACCAACAGAACTAGCCATCTGTCCAGCCAGGTCAGTACTGATAGAAAAAGTATTATGCCTTCTACCATTAAGGGTCATCAATTTGTGTAGCAGACAAGATTACAGAATTTCCAATTCTGCATCATGGAGTTCAACATCCTCTTGAAATTACCCCAAATTTCTCCCAATACAGAAAGTGCATCATCCCTTCTACATCTAAGTAATACACAACCCAATAATATCTAAAAAGCTATAAACTGGGACACAGAAATGTTATTTAATCTCACTGTTGAGAATTAGGAGGTGTGTTATTTTGCAAGACTGACTGGGAAAACAAAGTGTTTTGCTGAGATAATGGAAATAATTTTTGCAAAACGAGAGACAATCACCATGCATTTTTACCTATTTGCCTCTATTTACGTATTCCTATCCCAGATTCCAGTTAACACTGGGATGTATTTTGCTCACAAAGTAGTGATAATGCACAAAATAAAGGTAGCCTCCCCAGCATTACAATGATAGCTTATGAAAAAAATATACAAAATATACAAGCATCCCTGGGAGCCCAGTTTCACCAAAATATTATTCCAAAGCTGGCTACAGATTTTCAGGTCTCAGCCCTCCCTGGGAAATTTTGCATTATGAATATTGCAGCAGGGTCACTGGAGAGCTGCCATCACATGAGTCTTTCCTCTTGTCTACTCCTCAGAATATTTAAGGTAGAAAATCATTATCAGGTCCCATCCTGACAAAGGAGCACACAAAAAACAGGTCTGGCAAGAAAACAGGTGTGGCAAGTGGGTGAGTATTGCAGCCAAAGTGGATACCATCCCAGAGGGATACAGCCTGTGCTGATTATTACCTCCACAAAGTGTACTCACTGAAAGAAAAAACAAAACAAAACCCCAAAATTAAACCTGCTGTCCATCCCCAAAAGACAGTCTCTCAGAAAACAGAAGAGAGAAAAATGGGGAAAGTAAATCCCTCATCCTTGGTCAACACAGGCTACCAAATTGGCCTTTACTGTTAGCCAGCAGTACCTCTGGTGGAAAAGGAGGCATTTGTTGAACAAAAATACACTCAGATGTGTACAATATCAAGCTCAGAGTATGGAATTATTACTGTACCATCAAAAAGAGATACTGAATATCCACAAGTATACCTCTAAGAATAAACTGAAATTAATCTTCTAGAGACACTTTAGTCAGTTTGGGATAAGAATATTTGAGTACTGCTATTTAATTTTCAAGTTCAACAAATCTATACTTTTTAACCATGAATTTGTAGGGCTGTAATAACAGTTTCAGGGATAATGAGAACTTCCATGTAACACTTGCTCTCCTTAATCACTTGCATGCACTCACAGAGCCTTAATTTTGACATAATTGCACAAGAAAAAGAAAGACATTGCACACACTTGCACCATCTGCCTCCACAGGGGCAGATGTTTTCCAGCTGCAAAACCTAAATTACCATAAGACATTATTTCATTGAAATATTTGCTAATACATCAGGAATAGTGTGCAGAAAAGGCAAGATTATATGCGCAATATTAAATTTATGCCTCATCTATCTGCTAACAATCATCTTTTAATCCATACTGTTCTGGTCTGTCAAACAATTTCTTTCATGTCTCTTAAGAGAACTGATAGTCTCAAGAGATTGGTTGTAATAAGGCTTCAGGTTGTCACAGTGTATTTAAAGTTTTGGGGGTTGCTTTGATTTAAGCTCTAAAAATTTAGCAGCGAATCAAGGCCAATTAAATGAAAAAGCCCACACAGGAAAAGCAACATTCTTCACCATATTCCAGAGTAGCCCTGCAAGAGACAGATGGTCTGTACAGCAGGTCAATGACAATATTTCATCACCTCTCTCAGAGTGCAACCTCTTCACACTGGGCAGTGACTTTTCTAAGTGACTTTTCTAAATAAAGAGCAAATGAACAAGAGTCATAAATCCACAGCTTCAGCCCTTCTTTGTTGGCTCAACACCTTTAAACAAAACCATGGAGGTCAACAGAGGCTGCTGACTCCTTAGAGCAATATATAACCTTGGGAAAGGAGGTGGGAGCTCCATCCCACGTCTCCAAGAGGAGTCTCCTCACCAGGAGGACTGTCCACAGCAGCTCTGAGGTCTGGTGCATCCATGGGGCCATAACTGATGTCTGCAGGAACAGCTGGGTCAGAGCTGGTAGCTAAGCTCAGCTCATGTCCCAGCCCTGCTGCCTTAACTACACACCAAGCCGTCCTCTCACATCCCTCACACCACTGGCACCATCCCTTTATTAAGGAGTAGTTTCTTCCAAGTGCCTGTTTATTCAGACAGATGCTGTGAGGCATACAGAAGAAAATGGTACCACCTCAAGGCCACAGATGTTCTTGTTTCAGCCAAGAAGACTGAAGTTTGCAAAAACAGGTGCATTGCTAGAAACACCGTGTTCAGAAAATAGTAACATTTCATGGCTTTTTTTTTTCCTCTCTCCTCAACTAATTAAATCTCTTAATTTTGTGAATGGACATTTCATGAAGTTTCAACCTTATCAGCCTTCCTAATTGTTATGCAAGTTCATATCCTAGTGATGCAACCCCATTTCCAGAAAACATGGCACCAGTTTTTGCATGCACCTCAGCTGTTCCTACACACCAGGAAGAATTGTATGGGTGCGGGAAGCAGTGTCATATTTAAATTGAGGGAGAAAAGTCTGCTTGGGAGCCTGATCATTCTGGCTTTTCATTGACATAAAGAAGGTACTTATTAGGCCACTGGCCTATTATATCATAGGGCTGAAAAGGTGTTGCAGTGTTGTGGTGGCTGAAGTCCCAAAATGTTATTTAGCAACACAACAAGTAGTGTGGGTGTGGGTGCAGGCAAAGCCACATTGCATTCCCTCTAGAGCCTATTAACCTCAGCTGCCTTTCATATTTTATTCCATGGAGTTGTGGTCTATCACACAGTGTCTGTTGCTGTCAAGGAACTGGTTTTAGAGTTCAGCTCTTGTACCACATTCCACAACAGCACATGCAGAGCCACTCAGTGCCATTAAGAACCAGCTGGCACAAGGTTTGCATGATGTCACACCCTGCCAGGAAGGCCCTGGGGAAAAAAAAATTTACTTCAAGAGGCTCAATGCCTCCCGGTGCTGTAGGGCCAGAGACATCTCCCTTAACTCAAGGTGAGGTGGGGAACACAGTCCAATCCCCTTTTCTGAGACCAGCCTGTCAGCATACATGTGGCAGGTATCAAAGCAGGGACAAAGTAATTGGAGCAAATTCCAGGCATTTTCCCCCTTGTAATCTCAAATGAGCAATGGTGACAGACTACAGGGACAACTCCTCTCCCCAGAGACAGTTCTGGATAAATGCTCACACCTCACATTACACAGCACATGAACTAATTCTATTTATTTATTTTGAAGTTAACACCAAGGAGCCACCATCCATCTAGTGCACTGAAGGTGGCAGAGGTCCTATCGACCAGAGACATACGTGATCAGAGCACCAGAGATCATTTCATGGTGTTTCAGAGAGCCTGAATTAATGGTCCACAGCCTAACTTTGTTCTGGCATTTCCTAACTTGTGTGGGCTTGACTTCACAACCTCAATAATGTATCTTTAAGTTCTTATTTAAAAAAAAAAAATCATTCAAATACATCACATTGCATCATTTTGCTTCCATAGGGGTCATCAAAAGACCCTAGACTATGGCACAGACCTTTGCCAAGTGAGCTAATGGAAGAGGCAGGTTATCTTTCACACAAGGGAGCTGTGAGGCACAGCCTGCCAGAGAGTGTCTCAATACTTCCTCAGAGAGAAAAAAAAGCCAAATTGAAGAGTTCCTAAACTAAAGTGCTAAGACTTCTTTCTGGGTGCTGACATCTTACCAGTGAGACCTCACCTGCTCCTCTGGCAGTATCACCACACCCCTGCTCTTCCTCATCTATGGACCTGCCACCAGCCCCAGGTTCTCACTGGGGCTGACTGCACTGCCAGCCTCGCCCAGACCCTGCATCACTTCCTGTCATGAGCCCCCCAAATGATCCCTCCCCAACACTGTCCCACACTGGTTTGTATCAGCCATTTGCCCACCTTCAAGCAGCAATTTCTCCCAGCTCCTCCTTGCCTAACCTCATTCCTATCAGACTCTGCACAGGCTCCCCAGTAGCAGTTCTTGTGCCCAAATCTCTTTGCTGCTGTGACACCCCAACACAACCCCATCAGAGAAAGGCTCCTCTCAGCCCCTGCACTCAGAGCAAACAACTGCTCTCAGGGACCTGCTGCCCGGTCAGCCCTGCACACACACAAAGGGTGAGGCTATGCTTAGCAAAGACAGAATCAGAAACATTAGCTTAAAATTATATATCAACAGAAGAGATTCCAGTGAACGTGCGATAACTGTAATTTTTCAAATTTGCATGAGAAAGGCAAAAAGTACATCCACTGACAAAATCCCACCCCCTCTCACCAAATATTGAAACCATGCTTTAAAGCTAATATAAAAATCAGAATATCACTTCTTAAGAATAATAAAATAATTTTAAAAACCTCAACCCCCAAGAGATTCCCAAAATAAAACCAAACATTTTTCTTTAGCATTTATCTCAGAAATTATGGAGCTCATTTTAACTGAAATTTTTCAATAATTTCACCTAAGACAGACAGCAGCCCCGGAAAACTTCAATCCTAGCTGCTTGGAGTTTGATAAAGCAATAAGCAATTTAAAATAGAGTTGTATAATGGGAGCATCACACAACCTTAATTTGTGGTGCTCGCAGATCCACCTATAATTAAGTAAGCCAGACTTAAAATAAAGGAAGTGCTGGCTCTCAGTCTGAGAGCACACATAAAATCTCAGCTCACAGCTAGTTATTTTATGCAGGGTCTAATCCATTACAGCACAAGGGTGACAATGACAACGTTGTCTGACCCTTAATTACAGGAAAGATGCTATAACATCTGTACATACCAGACAGAGTATGATAAACTTGAAATTAGTAATGGAGACACTGCCTGCTCGCCATGACTTGAAAACCAGGAGCATTGTGATACCATGAGGAGATAAGATCTTTATCTTTCTTGCTTAGATTTTCATTCCCTCATATTTCCATTTAATGACAACTACAAAAAAAAAAAAACCACTACCAGGAACTATTAAATTGTACTTCATGGAGGCATGTTTCATTTTCAAAACTTTAGGGTACAGAGGAAGCACAAGCACCTCTGGAGGAGTGATTCCCATGTCCTGGCAGGTGGCTGACCCAGGCACACAAAGCAGCAAGAAAGACCCACTGGAAGTGAGACTGCTTCAAGGACCAAATTACAATCTGCTGCAACATGGAATAGCACTAGTGCTGGCTGCAAAGCCTCAGAATTGAACAAAAGTAGCTACCACACATGCATCTAAATAGTGCAAGTCCAGAGCTCTGCTTTGCTGCATGATTTAATACCACTAGAATTAAAGTAAAGGGTGTATGGAGATTCTTTCATGAAAAGCAAAGCACAGAACTGGAGTCACCAGGGAGAAACATCATTAGTTTCTGAAGGGAAGAAGGGAAAATCCTTCCAACCTCAGGGCTCATGCACACATGCACAGTAAGAGGAAGTACAGAAGTGGGGTTCAAAGCCTTGTGGCAATACAAAAAGTAAACTCAGCCTCCTTTTTTCCTTTGCATCTTATTCATGACTTCTTGAGTACCTGTGGACTGACAAGAGCTGAACTCGGAGAAAAGACGAGTAATTCCATCCTTTCCATAACGTGAGTTCATCTTATAAAGAGACACAGTAGACAGAGCAAGGAATATGCATAGCATATTCCCTACCCCAGGAAAAGGAGAACACCTTTTAGCAACCACAGGCATGAGACAGGAGGAGCAGTGAAACGATTTCAATCACCTTTCAGTACGCTTGAGCAGTCTACCACCATCACCAGCCCGAGTCAGCTATCGTGGGCCACTAACAAAGGCAGCAAATCGTTCCTACTAAACACGAGATAGTTGAATAGATGCCAAACAAAGTCAAAGGAAAAGCAGAATTTCAAACAGACTGGATGAAAGGATTGCAGGAAGCAAACTTCAAGGAGATCCTCTGAACTTGAAAAACTGCCTAAAAAAAAGCAGGCTCAAGTGTTACTCCCAAGTGCCATCCAGATTAAAAGGAAAACAAAGGCAATTGGGGTTTCCTGGAGTTCTGAATCACCCATTCAAGCCTAAGGAGATGGAGCAACCGACTACACACAAGAATAGCAACACTGAGTATGCATGAAATGTCAAACCCAAAGCAGAATGGACTGAGAGCTGTTTTCCTTCTTTAATCACTGAAAAATGCAGTAACGCCATGCATTACTTGTAAAACAGCAGCCTCGATGGTTCAGACAGAAATAAACTTTTTAAACTGACATGCTCCTCTCTCTGGACTGTTGGCTATTTAAAAAAAAAAAAGTGCTTGTTTCACATTATCTCATCTTTTGACTGCACTTTGAAGTCCATTCTGGCCATTTCTCCATGACAGAGACAAATTCCAATCCTTAGGAATAATTCTCTTAACTTCATAAAGAAACCCTTGTTCAAGTCAGATAATTTTCATGTAGAGGCTGACATGGAAATGGCTTTCCTGGAGTTGATTTGCATTACTCGGTGTCACAGCACATGACAGCTTACACCACAGCCCACTTGTCTGGATCTCCCATAATCCAGACAGGCGCAGTCCCCTTCTCAGTGAAGCAGTTGTGCACATGACAGGAAGAAGTAATTTTAATGAAGAGTCTTTGCTTTTCTACTGGTCATGTTCTGTCTCAACCTGCGTATCTGGCAGGCTCCTGGATGCAATTTGTAATCATTGCTCCCTGCTAACAATGGAAAAGTCTATTACTGTTGCCTGTCCCTTTGACTCTGGGGTTTTTAACATCTGACATAGCGCTGCACGAGTAATGCAGCGTACTAATCCATTAAAGACCCCCTTCCCAGCATCTCTCAAAGGACCTGCTAGTGCACCCCTGTCCCAGCTCACCCTCTCTCCTCCAGTTAAACAGCCTCAAACGCTCCTGGCACATGAAAGCAAACTGCTTCAATGCCTCAACTGCAAATTCACCGAGACAGAGACCATCTTTCCATTACACAGCATACCCTTCATGTGCACAGCAGAGCCCTGATCTTTGACAGGGGTTCACAGCTCCTGCTGAAACAAAAACGATAAATAACTCATCAGCACCAGGTCCCCTCAAGTGGAAGGAAGTCCTGTGCACTGTCATTTGATTACTTTTTAAGTACCACAAGGAACTAAAATTCCACAGGGAAGTAAGGATAGCGAGTCATTAGCATGAGCGATTCACCTTCAAAGAGAGGCAAGAGGAGAGCTGAAGCCCAGAGAAGTCAGTTTTCTTCATGCTCTCTGCAAGCACCTGGGTGCACATCAGTGATCTGTCCCAAGGCAGAAAAAAGACACTAGATGATGATACATAGGGGCTTTTAAAAGAGATTAGAAAGTTTATAAAAATAAAAGGGCTGACAACAGAACTAGGATTGAGAGCAGAAGAGGATGAGAGCAAGATATGATACAAATGACAAATCCTGGCAGGAAGAAATAAGCTTGTTGAGGGGAAGGAAAGGGCCTCCTAGGAAGATGAAGTCTCAGAGAAGTCACCTACCTGCTGGAGAGGGGACACAAGATCTCAACACTACCTTGAGCAAGACATGAGGAAGAGACTCTGATATTATGAAATACATTAATTATTGCAGTTGAATTTGTGTATTTCTTGTCCTAACTAAAACAATGATTTTTTTTTTCTTTTTTAAGGCTCATTACAGATATGCATCATTATTTCCAGTTTTACTTTGTCTCCAAGGAGCTAACTGTAAGACATGAAGTTGGATGCCTGAAGAAAAACACTTTTACTTATCTCTGGGGAGTTGAAGTTTAGTGCCTGCTGTAAGAGAGGCTAGATAGGAAGATCCAATAATGGCCAAAAAAAAAGAGCAAGGGATAGAAAACTTTGAATTGGAGGAATATGAAAAAAGACACTCAGGAAAGCATTAGTAAAATCTGCTCAAACCATGTAAAGCACAGTGGTGCACAGGTCTAATACACCATGTGCAACCTAGAAAAAGGTCCTGGCCTCTACTAGACGTCCAAAGATAAACTTTACTTTTAATGTCTTCTCCAAGTGAAAACTGGGGTGGCAATGAAAAGGCCCACATAAGGTGGTGCAGTCCCATCCTGGCCCACCACACTGCACAGTGCCTGCTTTATTTGCTCTGACACTACACTAGGAATAGCTAACTTGCACTGAGATGCTTTTGAATCCCTTAGGAAGTCATACTTCTATATTTATTTATATATCTGTATATTTACATTCATGTGCATACATACACGTGCTCTGAATCTGTTCATTTTCCCACAGAGCAAAATTAACACTCAACCATTCTTTATGGTTTTTTCCACATGGGTTACTATACACCACAGACGGGTTTTTCACTCTGAACATCCATCTTTAACATTTACCTATCCCTCACAGAGGCATCTGCAGCAGAGGTGTGGGTGCTACTCTGCTGTATATGATTCACACCATCCCCCTCCAGAATGGACTCATTTCCTGCTCCTTGGAGAGCTCCCTTACTGAACAATGTCCAAGGAAAGCTTAATATGCAAGGCTGAAGATCTTCCATGCCATGGTCCCACCAGTTCCAGTTAGTTTTGTTCTATTCTATTATTTGGGCTGCCCACTGGAGAACCTAATCCTTCTGAATTCCTGATATTTCCAATCCATGCAAAGGACCAGAACCCATCCATGACTGCTTATCAGCCTAGGGATCTGCAAGCTGGAGTAAAGGCTCCCTACCATGGCAATTTCCCTGTCCTCAAGATAAAATAGAAAAAAAAAAATTTAAAAAAAAAGGGATAACAAACCTTAAAGATTCTCAGAAGTGAAAAGGGGAAAATAGATATTATGTGAGGAAGGAATTGGGTGGATTACTTAATAAATTGGTTTAGAAGATTGATTGGTTTCTCTTTTGCATCTCCAGGTATCAGTATTTAGACAAAACTTACAAAAATAATTTCTTGCGCTTATACAAGAGAAAAGGTACAACTCATAACTGAAGAAAAAACAAGGCAGCATCCTGCTGAAGATGAACATTTTCAAAATTAAGTAGCATCACATAACATACACCTAACAAAATGGCTAAGGTGCTCTGCACCAACAATACTCATCTTAAACACTAGAACAACTCAGAGCATTTGAAAGATCACCTGCATAATGCCAAAACCTAAAGGGGCAAGAGGAAAACAGAGGTAATGATAAGTCTGACTTCATCCTTACATGAAGTAATGGAACTATCATTTTAGAACGCCATTAACAAGAAGTTTGAGAAGAATTAATTGAGGAGAATGTAATTAAATGCCTTTCCATATCATCAAACAAGCCTTCCATTTTGGGTTGGGGTGGGTTTAGGATTAGTTTTCTTGACAGGTGTACAGGTATGGATGACAAATACAACTCTCTCAAAAGCATCTGCTTGGACTAGTCCAATGTGCTGGAAACACTAGACCACATAACCTTTTGCCTGGAAGAAATTTTACACTACACAGAGAACTAACATGACACCAACCTAGACAAGCTAAAGTTGGCTCAATGATTGACCACAAAATGGGACCCCTAATAACGAGGTATTGATCCACAGAACTCTTACTAGGAGGATTTACAGACCAGGTTTTTTACTTACAAGTAAAAAGAATCATGAGTTACAGCTACTCAAATCTGACCCCAGATTTTCTGTGCTAAGGAATGTGTCCACAGCCTCTCTGCAGCATCCTGCTGCCACAGAGCCATGGCCAGGGGACTTGATTGTCAGAAATCTGTTCCAGCAGCTGTTTGATAGCTATTGGGCATCAAACACCACCAGCAAGGGTCCCACTCACCTGAGCAGTGGCCAATCCACCCTGGCCATGGCATTTCTAAGGGTACAATCCAGGCAGCAGGTCATCTGTTACAGTAGGACTTCAGAAGGCAGCTGAGACAATCTGAGAGCTGAGTGCTGCTGAAAAACATTGCAACCTTCTCCCTACCACCCAGCTCCCCATATTCCCTCTTGCTGCTTTCTCTATGTTCATCTGATCCCTGCTCAAGCTGATGCAGCCACTAAACCACCAAACTACCCATCAACCCACCACCAATCTCACCCCCAACCATATCCCTGAGTACCATGTCTATGCCTTTTACATTCCTCCAGGGATGGTGACTCTTCCTCTTCCCTTGGCAGCCAGTTCCAGTGCTTGACAATCCTTTTGATGAAGTTGTTCCTAATACCCAACCTAAACCTCCCCTGGCACAACCTGAGGCCGTTTCCTCTTGTCCCAGCTCTTGTTCCTTGAGAGAACAGACTGACCCCCACCCCAGCATGACCTCCTTTCAAAAAGGGGCCACCAGGTGCAAGTGAGGAAACATCACGTAGAGCGTTGGTGAAACAACCACTCTACTGCTACACAAAAAACTGCTCAGGAAAGACATGGGAGCAGTGGGTGGAGCTCAAAGGACATTTTGAAAGAGATCTAAGGATGAGGAACAGAAAATAAAGCAAGCTTTTAAATGTCAGTGCACTGTACTGAACAGAAAGGGAGGAGTGCCTTGATTGCTGCCTACAAATACTTACACTCTAACATATAAATACTTGAGCTCTAACAGCAAGCAGCTCCCCATCTTCCAGGACACAGCCAAAATATTCATGGAGTTGGGTATATACATTTCAGAAATGAAATCCTGAATTCAGATGCCATTTCTTGGGGCTCGGGGCATGCAAGATTAAAACAGTCTTTCAGGAAAGCTAAAGGACTCACTGCAGCTTTCAGAAGAATCCTATTTGTTAAACAAAACAAAAGAAATGTACAACCAAAGAAAAAGCCCCACACCACACAGCACTTCCCTGCTACAAAGTCTAAAAGAAAACACAGAGCCTTAAAAAACAGGAAGTCAAACTAAATGGAAGCACAGCTCATTTTGGTCTATAAATAAACAAGTGAATTGTTAAATATAAATAATATTAGTAATAAATATATATTAATATATGTATTATATATAATAAATATAAATAATATCAATAAACAGGCAATAGAACTATTGCTCTTATTGTTGCTTGCTATCAATGGAAGAGGGACTATTTTCCTCCTCTCCCATCAGGGAGGGATTTGTGCTACCAATACAAACCAGTGACAAAGTCAGGGCACTGGCCCCTTCCACAGCAATACAGTCACACAGCTAAAGGCAGCTACAAAAAGACTTTGGATAGAAATTGCCCACAGATTATCTGCAAAGACAAATACTTTGCCCCTTTGAATGGAAGCCTAAGCAAAGACACCAAGTCAGCTAACAATTAGCCACGCAGTCCCAGACATATTTAAGCTTTTCTGTATTGAAACATTTATTAGAATCTAGCATTTGTTACCTTATCCTACCACACTGTTTCATTAAATATATTTTAGGCCAGGTAGCCCTTAATCAAAAAGCAACGCAAAAACTTCTAGGAGGAAAGACAAGTCTCTCTTCCTTATACCAAATAAAGTGTATTTGGGATACAAATCATTCCACAAATCTTTCACTATTTTAATAAATAAATCAAGAATAATTATCAAATTTTTAAAAAACCCAACAAAATAAACAAAAAACCAAACTAACAGGCAACACCCGGAAATCATGGAAATCATAATTCTTTGAAGGAAAAAAAAAAGACACTTCTTCATGCTCACAAGGAAATATTATTATTAAAGAGATACCAGACCACAATGTAGTCACCATTTTGATGTTTACACAACCAGCCCATCAACATTAGAGGATACTGTACAACCCTCTAGATGTACAGAGGAATGAGCATGTGTGGATATATGAACAGCTGTAAAGAATCATTTCCAACTTACAGTAACTGCCAGCAACCTAAAACACCTTTTAAGAAAGGAGGAAAAAAGCAGAAAAACCCTACCATTTTAAAGTCAGCCACCCAAATGCTCTCCAGTACACAGAGAACTTTCTAAAAGATATATTGATATAGTGAATCCATAACAAGCTTTCTTCTTCAATACAAACTGAGAAAGAGTTCATTTGTCTAACCTGCTCATAATACTAGACCTTAGAAGGCGTAGTCTCACCTTCAAAACATAAGCACCCAAAGGAGACCACATACCCTTCAGCAGCCATGCCTGCACTGGTTTACTACTCCAGCAGACACAGGCAATCAGGATTAATTATTCCATTAGCAGCATATATTGCATCCGAGACTTGTTACTCTGGCCAGGCCATCTGTGGGTTTAAACCTCCTGAAAATTAAAGTTGAGTTATTACTCTTCTCTCCTGACAGGTCAAAGGCAGAAGAAGAGCTGCTCCTTGATTCTGTAGCAAGACTGTTTGAACAGAGTTGTATTTTATGGCAGAGCACAGCTCTTTTTTGCAGGTGTGCCTCTGGTTGCTTGAGCACTGGCACAGGCTTTCAAATGCACCCAGCCTGTCAGAGCTTTTCTTGCTATGGAGCACGGCAGTAGAAGGCTGTGATGTCAGAAACCAGCATCTGAGAAGGAAAAAGGGAAGAGTTTGATGGCAGTATATGGCAATGGACAAAATTTGGGGACTGGCTTATCTGAATTGCTTGTGGTTCAACTTACAAAAAAGAGTTTTTTACAGTTGTAGCAGTTGGCATGTTGGTCAAAGGGGTCTGAGACTTGCCTGCACCTGGTTGGTGAAACATTACAACAAATAGATGGGAGATGAGTCAGAGGCCCTGTGAAACATCCCCAGACCAGTCATCCCAGGCTCCTGTGGTTCCTATTGTTCCATTAGCAAGTTGTGGCTGGTGATAAAATAGGCTGCATCCCTCAAATGCTGTGTGTGGCAGCTTTTCTTTGTTTTTAAAGATAATTTAGTGCTTATGGAAGGTGGCATTGCAGCTCAGAAAGCCAAAGAACCCCGGGTATGCAGTAATTGCAGCATCCATATTAGCTGCCCCAGCCTATCCACCTTGGCAGTGAATTGGATGCAGCCTTGTTTCTGTTCAGGCAGCAAAACAGCAGTTCTGCACACAAATGGTATGCCACAACTCTCACCTTACAAAGATCTTAAGCAAAACAAACTTTTTGGGATTTAATTAAAAAAACAACAAGAAATAACCCACAGGCTGCATATTCCACATCACATTATCTCCACTTATTAAAAACGTATTTCAGTGATTCTCTTATTATAAAGGAGTAAGATTATACAATTTGCATCGCTGCCTGTAGCCACATTTTTAAAACTTGGGAGTCAAAAGACAAAGCTCCTAAATCAACACTCACCTACCCAAATAAAGAGGCTCTCTCTTAATCAGATATTGAACAGAAATTCTCAAGAAACAAAGGGAAGTGGCAGGCACACAACTTTTTGTAAAGAAAAGAAGAATTCATCATGTTAGGTACGTGTATGTGTCCAAATGCAGGTACCTGAAGGTAGCAGAGGAAGTAACTTTTGGTCACATTGGCCACAAGAGCTGACAGAAATACCCAGATGAAATCGCTGGCTGCTGTACTAGTAACACAAGGAAGAAATAACCACGTATAGAAGGAAGGGAAAATGTAAGAGAGGAAGCATGAGATGAACAATGAGGGATTTGTCTGCATCTGGGAAAGGGGGACAGGGTTTTGAGAGAGCATCCCACCATCTCACAGCCCTGTAGGTCACCCCTGAGAAACGCTGAGCCAGCAGGAAGCAGACTGCAGCCTGTCTGCTGTGTGTCTGCAAGGCAACAAGTGAACTGCTGGGTTTGGCCCTACCTGCTCTGTTTATAAAATTTTTTAGCCCTCAAAAGCTGTAATTTGAAGAGTCGAGACACAATTTTCACACAGCTGAAACTCACAACTGTCTGCACCGTTCTACCAAGTGCGTGCCTACACAAACCCCTAATTATCTGCACTGTCATGTGTAATTAGTGAGTCTGAACATGTAGTGTTCATCAATATGTGAATGTTAGGCACCCTTCATACATTCAATAGCATCCTGTGTTTGTACACAGGCAACTCCCAGTGAGTATAACTACTATCATACCCTGAAAGGGACAAGCAAAATAAACAAAAGATTTAGTGTCTGTCATTTATGCCAGGACCATACATGAAGAAAAAAAGAAAATTTCTTTCTAAAATGTATAATCTAGTGTTTTCTATGTTTTTTTTTTCTCTCAAATAATTGGACACAGTGTTTCCATGGCCTGCACTGAAGAGAGAAATTGAAGCTCATTATTCAAGCCTGCTGTGATCAATACAGAGAAACACAAGGACAGTCATGAGCAGCAGTCCTATCACATGATTTTTTAGGTTACTGAAAGTTATTGTGCAATTATCTCAAAAAACAAACATCATGAGAGAAATATAAAGGTGGAAATGGAGGAAGGAAGCACATCACAGCACACCTAAACAGTCTTTCATGCAGCTGAACCTCACATTTGCAAAAATCTGGAACTACTCAAACACAAAACTCAGCATATAAAACCAGGGCTAACTTAACTGAAGCATGAAAAGCTGACTAAATCTACAACAGCCAGATCTCATCCATCTCTTTCTCTTATTCTGGGTATCAGAAAGATTGAAGCGTTAATAGCTGTCTTATTGACTCATTACCTTACAGGCTTTAAAAATCTGCATAAAAATAGATTTTAAAAAAAAAAATTCTCTTATTCAAATGGAGCACATTTGACTGCAGCTACATCAAACAGAGTCCCAGTTTTATCAGGGGTGTGCTGCCTCATGTCAGTGAGTTGACACAACCACGCGTCTGCCTCTGTGCTAAATACGTGTGCGCGCGTATTTAGGGAGGAGGGGCAGGGGAAGGAGGGGGCACAGGAGCCTGTGCAAACATGCTGGTGTCTGCTTTTGCCCAGTTGGGGAAAAATTGTTAGCACAGCTCAATCAACCCTATTGAAAAGGGATAGGGACCCACTCAACCACCCTGTTTCAACAAGCTCTGCATGCTGGGCCTTACAGCAAATGGGCTGAAGACCATGGGAGTTCCGCCCCTGACCCCAGTGGGGTTTGGGTCAGACCCACTCTGAGTGTGATCCCATTCCATAGGGTTGTGTTAACTGGCTGTACTGCTGGAATAAAAAAGCATCACAGAGCATTAGAAGGGCTGACAAAATCTGATTTCTGGAAAGCAGCAATAAGCTTTAACATCATAAATGCAAAATAAGGATTTTGCCCTTGGTATAGAGGCGGTAGAGTGACTGAGGGTGAAGCATGTGAATAATTCGGGCCAAATAAATATTACTTATTAATTAACAAATAAGTGATTTAACCCACTTCTTAAATTTACTGTAACAACATTGATCATGTTCCCAATACCTCCTACTTTATAAATGCTTTAACCAGATGTATAAATGGACAATGCCAGTGCTTCAGTTTCACTGCTGTGCTCAGCCATATCCCAAAACAATTTGAAGAAGCCCTTTTAGCTCTGGCCGTCTCTGATGGAGGAATTTCCCCATGCAAGACTTTCAGAGGAGTAATGTCCACAACACACTGTAGATCTGCATTAAAAAATGCATTGTCCAACTTGTCATACTGTATCTTACCAACTATTTACTTCTCCTGTTCCTCAGTAGAACATTTCTGATCACATCCCTCCGACATATGGTATGTACATATTTATAAATTATATACATGTAGTACATTATTAACAAATTATGTACATTATAAAGCATATGCAAAATGGAAATTAAGAAAGGGTGAGATAAAGATGCATTAATTTTTTGTTTTTAATTAGAAGTACAAAAGTATTTTCTTTGTGCACTCTAATGGATTATTCTGCACATCCTTTAGGGTGCACACTCCCCACTTTGGTACCAATCTATGGAGGTGACATAGAAGTCCCACATATGTTCCCTTCCCCACTGCCAGTGATGTTTCAAAGTCTTTCCATATACATGCAGACCCTGCCCTGTTCTTCAGGCACAAAGCTGCTCATGGGTGCTGGGCAATACAACAGATGTTTGCTTTCTGCATCTGCTGGCTGTCACATATCACACAAGTGCTCCACAGTGCTGGCTTCTGCTCAGTGCTCAGCTTTCATGAGACTGTGCCTGAATTTCCAGCTATAATCAGTGAATTAAAAACCCCCTCCCCTTCAACATGGTATTTATATTCTGCAAACAGAATTAAAAATTTAAGTCTTCTCATCTCTGTTTTTATGGACTGAAAAATCACACAACACTTTCCTACATCTTTCACTTACTCTCTTTTTGTGTCTTGTCTCTTTTCTACCAAAGGCATCAGTCTTCCCATCTTTTTTTTTTCCTGTTTCCATAGATATGAGAAAGAAATCTACGACTCTGCAAAAGTTTTCACAAAATCCACCCACTATGCTGAATATTTTGGCCCTTTTACTTCTTCCCTAACCACATCTCTTACTAGTCTCCTAAATAAATTGCCTCCAATTAATGAGGTTTGAGGCATGAAGACAAGGATGTGTTAACTGAGCTTATTTGCATAGAGAGCCAAGTTCACCTAATAAGATGAAGCCTTAAAGTTTTATGAGTTTATGGAAACACTTAGGTGCCTGCAGCCACTGGGGACAGGGCTCAGCATCTCAGGAGATCCCCAGACTTACCCTGACACTCCCTTTCCCATCCATACCTTTGACTTTCTCACTGCTGTTTATTGCTGCATTCTAAGCAGTGGAAAGCAGAAAACATGCCTTCATTTATATTTTCACAACCGTACCTATTCCTATATTTCACAAGCTATAAAAAGAGCTGTGTCAAATTTAGCTCACCACACTTATTACCATTTCCAGCTGAAGGCAGGGCCTCCACACTTGTCCTCATGCTGCCTGCTTTCCCTGTAAGCCATCCCCTTATTAACATCAATTGCAACTCCAACCTCAGAGGTGAAATTAATCACTGTGCAAAGAGTCAGCAGGTATCCTACTTCAGCCCATCAAAACAGGGCTTACATTAAACTCTAAGTAGCGCTTAAGTCACGTTTTAAGCCTTTGTAGAAGGTTTGCTGCACTTTTTCTGAGTTACATTTCATGCAAGCCATAACACCAGGAAAATGTACTTCAGCACTCAGGCACTATGCAAATATATATTACGAGGAAAAAAAGACTTTGACAGATAGGTTAAGGGGCACTATAATAGGAAACACTCAAATGGTTTTTTTCAGTGCTGTTTTATTCTAAGAATTTGATCTTTTTTTGAGAATGTTATAAGGGATGTGATCTGATAACCTGTGATAAACACAATATGTTCTCAAAAACAGACCTTATCCAGTGGAAAATACCTTCAAGGCTTCTTAAATTACATGAGATTCTAAATGCTCATCTGTTACTGACATACCAACAGGAACACAATCTTAAGAAAGACCTGAAAAACCCCACTAATACCAGAAGCCAGAGTTCAAGTATCATCTTTCTTAATATGATTTTATAGCCACAGAGTTCCACTGACTTCTGTGGAAAAAAATTTTACCTGATATGTTTTTAAAGGAAAAAAAACACATAACAGCTTCTCAAAAAACCCTTCAACCTCATATAATCTAACTCTCTGTGCTGAGCAGTGTCCCCTTTTCTGCTGAGAATTTAACCCAGAACTACAGCTGGCCTGACCCTGGGGTGGGAGGGGAGGCAACCTACACTGTTTTCCTGTTGTCCCACATACAGCCATGGCAAAAGTATGACTGCAGGACAAAATCCACACTGGTACAGGACTACCTGTGTGCCAAACTGACCACACACCCTGCCCTGGCAAAGCCATGTGTCACTGCAGCACAGCAAAGCCACCGTGCCCAGAGCAAGGGGAGCTCTGCTAAGGGAACCAGAGCACTCAGAGCTCTGACAGCAGAGCTGTATCCATCAAGGACCACACATCTTCATCTTCATCACACATCACCATCTTGTAGTACAGAATCATACACAGTTCAATTCTCCAAGGGCATGAGAGCACTGGTATGAAAAGGTAAGACACATCCTATCCTAGCCACATGGTGCTTCTCTTCTGGCAGAGGGGAAGAAAAATCCAGAGCTCCTTTAATCACTTCACATCAAATTAAAGTACTCCTCTACCAAGTTTGAACTCACACTGGAGGGGTGACACATCTCTGCAGAGCTTCAGACTCAGGCCCAGCTTCCCATTGGCAAAGCCAGTGTCTGCCTCAGGCATTTAATTGCCACAAGCCTCACTGCTCTCACTGCCCCTTCCAGAAATGGACTCTGTGCCCAAGAGCACCAGCACAGCCTCCCTTTGTGGAAGGAGAAATGCCCATGATGGTGCTTTTAGGGATGCACAACCAGGCTGATTCATCTGGGCTGTTAACACTGCACTGGTTACTGATTACAGAATTACTAGCCCTCAGTTAATTAATCACGTTTTCTGCAAGCAAGAGAATCTCACTGATCTTAAAATAAGGGTCGCCTGCATGTAAACAGTGAGAGCAGAGCAGGATACAGGAGGAGTGTTAAGCATTTAATTTCAGTAGGTCTTGTCCTTCACATAAAACTTTCACTGATTAAATTCATTACAGACAAAATAGTGCGGGCACCTTCATACCAGTTCTAGATTAATTTACGCTACTTTGGCTTTCTATAAAGGGACAGACAAAAAAAATTGCAAGAACTTTTCTCAAAATTACCAAAAAACCATGTGAAACTATTTTAATAATTCAGCACGAAGAAGATCAAACTTCGAGATAAACCTGTGCAGGAAGTGCATACCCACAGGAAAAGAAACTTTCCACAAACTGCTTTTCCTGTCCATACGATCCCCTATTTATTTGCAAAAAAAAAAAAAA
>VWZP01006849.1:1221164-1280296 GCA_013396995.1 Dicaeum eximium
AAAAAAAAAAGCAAAACACAACTAATGCTACTGTCCTGTTTGACTGCTGATGCACCAGCCTGACTGTGCACAAGAGGCAGCAAGGGGACAGTCGGACAGTCCCTGCCCAGCAGGCACAGGACAGAAGTCAGAGCTGACAGGACAAGAGGGGACAATGATCTACAGACACAAATGTGCACGTATGTGGCAGAGTTGAGCGTGGTGTCTGGAGTGAGCACTCTCCTTCATCAGTCAGTAGAAAGTACACAAAGAAGGCCTCAGCTCAAAGAAATCCTCACCCTACCTCCTGTGCTCCTCGTAGCTCCTCCCATAAGCTCACCTTCAGTATTTCCTCCTGCTCTGTTTGCATGTATTCTTCCCCTCCGTGCCGAGTGCTGCACAAGACCATCAGATGAATGAGACCTTTATAAAGCTCACAGGTGCTGTTGTGCCTTGCTGTTCGAGTAAAAAATAGGGCAGTAAGCCAGGAAAGCCAAATGATTATATATACCTTTAACGGGTTTAGGAAGGATGGAAGGGTGTGGGAGAAGGGGAAGGAAGGAGGGATATAAGTTTAACACTACAGCATTGTTCTCGTGGATAATTTTGTTGGGAGAAAAACCCCCAAAACACTGATGTGTATGTGCAACACAGCAAATGAAAACAAGGCAGGTTTCTGGATTTTTTCAGCATGTGATGTGCTAGGTGAGAGTTGACACTATGCACACAATGCAAGAAATGCACAAAAGGATTAATCGCAGAGGCAATTGCAACCCAGAGCTCCCACAGCTGGATGAGAGTAAAGACTAAATTGAGTTGTAGCAAAAATATGTTAAATCAATATTAACCACAGACAGCAGGAGCAAATCTTTATTTAGAGACAGTTTATACAGCCCTCCCCCCTCTCTCTCTCCACACCCCCGATCCCATACAGATGCTGTTTCTGAAAGGTTTCTCAGTACTGAGGCATGGCTGGAAGTGCACCAGCAGATCCTGCTAAGGAAGGGACTGGTGAGGCAGGATTCATGCCCAGCTGGAAGTCACACCTTGGTGCTGAGGGACGGGCAGTGCAGTGCCAGAGCTGTGAGTGCCAGTGAGGACACAGACATGGCACAAATGACACCTTGAAGGGTCTGTGGTGGCTCCTCTGAGCAACTCAAGTGGGGGAAAAAGCACAAAGTGCACCAGCAAAGCCCAGGCCACAGCCTCCTCCTTTTCCATCATGGTTCCAGACCACCTCTTCTGGGTACCTGCCCCAGACTGCAAGGGCAAGTGCCTGTGTTAATCATTCAACACGGGGCCCCTCGTGGGGAAACAAGCTACACAGAGCAGCAGCAGACGAGCCGGCAGTGAAACATGAGAAAAATCTGTTTTCTCTAACAGCAGCCATTTAATGCTGGCAATGCCTTTCCAAAAACAGCCCAGGACGGGCATGAAGTTTGGATGAGTACTGTGTATTCTTCCTTGCAGTCCACATCATTTGCATGGAGACCCAACATGCATCAAACTCAGTAGGAACTTGCCTGAGACCTTATGATGCAGGGCAGGAAAGGCACAGACAGGCCAAGGCAGCTTTCAGACAATGACAAGGCATTCATTGCTGCCACAGCTTTCCCCTCATTCTGTAATCACTATCTGCAGAACAATTGAAATAAGGTTCCTGGAATTTCTTATAGAGGATTCACTTGCTGTCAATGTGCAGGAAGCACTGCAGCTACACTGGAGAGGAGAGATAGCTTCATGCTACTCCTTCTTCACACAAGCCCAAGATAGTGCTTAAGGGCTAGCACACTGCCAAGAAAGCCTGAATTTTGGGTCCACTCTTAGCTCTGATGTGGACTTGTGCACCATTGGCAAATAATTACTCTGTGTACAAGCTCTCCCACCCTTAAATGGGAAAAACCCCACTCTTGCAAGAATTCCTGGTTTGTCTATTGAGCTTTAGAAGTCTTAAATAAAAGAAGCGCTGTATAAGAAGTACAATTTTATGCTAAAGCTCCTTTAGAGTAACTCCTCTTCCCTACAGGACAAGCACTTCTCTCTTCTTTCTCAATCACCACACTCTCAAATCTAAACACTTTTCAGTATTCCATTTAATTTTTAGGATCAATAACTTGGAAATGAGGATGAAACTGGTCAAGCGTCTCCTATGCTTCCTCCATGGCTTACAAGAATACCCTGTAAGCTCTTGACATTTGTCATAAGTATCCATTTATCAAGTGTTAATAAAACATATTCTGGTTGTATGAGACAGACTGCAATCCAGAAACAAACCTAGGCAAAGCTTATGCAAAATTTAACCTAGATAGAATGGCATGCTTGTATTTGGACATGCTACGACGTGGGGTTTTTTGACAGCAGGATTTTCTTGGAAGTGGAGAAAGAGGAAGCAGGGAAGGAGGTTAACACAGGTATTTATAAACATGCTGGGTTGCCAGCTTTAACAGCTAAATTCAGGACTATACTGCAACCAACAAGACCAGATGACACACACCTGAGCTAATGGAAGGAGCTTTCTACATTGCTTAACTGCAATGAAAGCTTCTGAAAGCCAAGATCTGTGGGGGCTGGATATCTTGGCAAAATAAAAGTATACTGGCAATCTGATTTACTTTTCGGGAAACAGAATTACCTTAAAGATATCCTCATTTCTCAGTGCTTACTAGCAAGTGGTATGCCCCATCAACCCCACCAGTTCCCTTCCAGGCTGTGATTCTAGGAAGATGTCACTGAGGAATGTGGAGGGTACAGATGGATTGCTTCCGTGTTTATTCTTTTATTAGGAATCTGTTTCAGTGAGCACCTCTATCATAACACAGTCTGATTTATGCACACCTTGCAGCAGGGAAGACAAACGAACCAAATTTTCCACAGAATGAGATGACCTCATGCTTTTAAAATAAATTTTATTTTAAGGATCTTCGTAAGTGACAAGACTTTGCCCTTAACAGCAAACTGCAACCCAGAACCCTATGTCATTTCAAATGACTAACTACATTGCAATCTACTGACAATGTCTTATTTCAAAGCTCTTCATTTTAAGAACCACCTTTATGGTTTACATATTTCTTGAGAACAAGCCAGTAACTTGGGGCACCGGCAATCTTCATTCCAGCAGGACCAAGGTTGCAATTGCACCTCATTAGGATGTGGGATAGTAAAAACACAAAGCCTTTTCATTTGCCTTTGTGTGAGCACCAAGGAGAGGCTTCTGCACTTGCTTCACAGCAGTGGAATTTCAGAGGAGAAACAAATGAGGGAGAGGAAGCTGTACAGGATTGGTGGATCTACCATTTCATGGCAGGGGCTAAGAGCTGCTTTGGAGAAAAGACCCTTGTAGCAAGCAGACTCACAGTCAAAGACTGCAATGGAAAATCTAGATCAGCTCCACTGACAGAGGGAATGAATTCCTCCCCACACCCCTCAGCATTACGTGCAGAGATAAAGGTTTGCCCCTTGATGCTTAGCAGAAGTCTGACTTTCAAATCAAAACAGTACAGTGTCATCTGGCTGTCTGGGCTACACTGTACATGTGGCGTCTGCTGGATCTCCTCAGACTGGAGAAATGCTGGAGATAAAGTGCGTGCAAATAAAAATAGTTTAAAGAAGAATGCTGGTGATAACGCCCAGTTGTACCTTGTTGCTTCATGCTTCCAAACGCTCTTTAAGAGCTGCTTGTGCCTCACAGGGAAGTAGCAGCGCTTTGTGCTTATAAAAATAACTGACTCTCCAAATTTCCTCCTGCCAAACGCTATCAGAGGAGATGCTAGCATATAAACAGGATGCATATGTTCAAGGGGCTTGTGGATCAGTAGCAGACCCTGATACCAAGGACACTGATAGCCCTCGTGCTCCCTTTGTAGCCCAGGGACTGAAGCAAAGGGTCAAAATGGGAAAAAGAACTGTCAGAATTATCTGTAGCCAAGATAATTGTAAGGTCTGAGGGCTCAGATTTCAGGGACAACAAGAAGTATGTGACCCACAAAACCAATTTCTATTTTAAATAGTGAAGGAGAATGCAGGCTGTGTAGAGACAACTAGAAAGTGAAAAGAGGTGTGGTCACCTTTCAAGAAAAGCAAGAGCTGTGTTGCATCACATGCAAAATAATGCCTTAACTGTATAGCTACCAACACCATGAAGCAATAGAAAAAGACAAATTATCCAGCTCCATTAAGAGAAGAAAAATACTGAAGTAGTCATTTTAAAGTCTCCAAACACCAAAATAATTAATGTAGATGTGCTGGCCTTGACTGGATAGAGTTTCTTTTCCTCACAGTAGCTGGTTTGGGTCTGTGTTTTGGATTTGTTTTGAAAACAGTGTCAATAACCCAGGGATGTTTTGGTTATTGCTGAGCAGTGCTTGCACAGAGTCAAGGCCTTTTCTGCCCCTCACACCACCCCAGCATCAAGGAGGTTGGAGGTGCACAAAAGCTGGGAGGGGACACAGCCAGGACAGCTGAGCCAGCTGACCCAAGGAGCATTCCATGCCACAGGGCACCGTGCTCAGGGTACAGAGCTGGGGGAAGGAGGAGGAAGGGGAGGATGTTGGCAGTGGTGGTGTTCGTCTTCCCAAGTCACTGCTATGTGTGCTGGGGCCCTGCTGTCCTGGGGATGGCTGAACACCCACCTGCCCATGGGAAATGCTGAATTAATTCCCTGGTTTGCTTTGCTTGCATGCATGGCTTTTGCTTACCTATTAAACTGTCTTTATCTCAGCCCACGAGTTTTCCCACTTTTACTCTTCTGATTCTTTCCCTATCCCGCCAGTGGGAGAAAGAGCAAGTGGCTGCTTGGGGCTTAGGTTAAAGCTGGGGTTAAACCACAACAATAGGTCAACAGCAATAAAAATAAATATATTAGACAGAGAATCACATGAGCCCCTCTGACGAGATGTTTTCCCAAAAATAACCATGGGCACTTCTTTTGCCCCCGAACTCAAAGAGCTGAATAAGATTGTGTTACAGCTGCACAGTCACACTGCAAGATAATACAGGATGTGAGCCAGATTCTCACCTCACATAAATCAGCAGAGCACTGCTGGAGTCACTGCAGTTATTTTGAACAGTCCCAGTGGAGGATCTCGCCACACATTTTTGTGTGATATACACAGCTCACAAGCAGTGTGACCAGCTTTATTAAAGTTCATATTTTTCCAATCGCAAGTGTCTCACATGCTTCATTATTCAAATTTTATATAAAGAAACCATTAAGATCTCAAGGTGCCCTGAGGACCAAAGATATTTTAAACAAAAGCTGTTAGAAGCAAGGCAATGAGTATTAAAAGTTGGGGTTTGTTGGTTTTTTTTCCTGCTTGTTCTAGTTAATGGGTCAGGAGAGCTAGCAGGTTAAGGAGAGGGTTACAAAAGGCCCACGAGAACTATCTCCTCTCTTTCTTCCTGGGTAGGTCAGAATGAATCTGGTTTGTTTATTTTTTCCTGTTATAACATGGGTCAAAGTATTAAAAAGACTGAGAATCACTGACCTCTTGCTTAAAATCTTTGGGCTCACACATGACAAGACTGGGCAGAAAAGGTTAAGTTCAAAGCTGCTTAAACCTCTAGGGACACTTTGAAGTACTTTAGGATAATCAAAATTCATAAGGACCCCTTTAATGCCTAAGTAAACTAACAAATGCTTTTGGAACAGCCTAGCATCCCCTAAGGAAAAAGGGCTGTAGTAATAATCACTGAAATACCCAAATAGTCTAAAAAAAAAGTCTGATAAAAAAAATGCTATTAGAGCTGCTCCCTTCCTTCAGTAAAGGTAATTGCATTTTTTTTTTCTTTCTAAAAACAGCAGCCACCATCTTCCTCCCAAAGAGAGTTAGTTTTCAAAGAGAAGTGCCATACCTGGTAATTGGTGACAGACTATCCCAAGGAAGTTAACCATTTAGGGTGGGACTGTGTTCTTGCTGCCAGATGCAGACAATCCCATGCTGCCCTGGTCCAGCCACTGGAGAACGATGAGGAATTTAACTCCTCAAGCAGAGCTCATGAACAACATGCTGTAACCTGGCTTTCAACAAAAATATACTTGAAATGGAGTTGAATAAGCAACTAGTTTGGATGGTGAGCTCCTTCAGAGCTCTGTTGTTGTGTGTTTTGTATAAGCACATTTCTAGAAGCAACAGAGGGAACTCTGTTGTATCTCCAGAAGAGAAACAACAGAATATTTTTGTGACCAAGTGACCCATGACATGTTACAATTGGGAACCATGCTTCCTCCTCAAACAAACTCCTCCTGTTGTCCAAAGTCACACATAGTTGCTAGAAAAAAATAGGATCTCATGAACTTGAAATTGCATTTCCTAAGAGAAAAGATTACTTTGGGTAGGGAAGTGAAATTAGAGTATGTGACGCAACCACAGGAACATTATTTTACATCCTTAATTCTGTGTAATTTCAGAAGGGATCTACTGACCTGCCAGCATGTGGTCAGGAAGGCAAATTCCCTCTCCTGTTATGTGCAAGAAGAAAGAATAGAGAGGCTTGGGTTTTTTCCATTTTCTACAGCAGTGTTAATTCATTTAGGACGAGGCAAGGAAGTTATACATCACACGCTGTTCCTGGGAAATCAGCATGACATTTTCTCACTGCCTCTCTTGCTTAATCCAGCATTTACCCAAATTGGATGGATGTCAGTACAGCAGGCAGAGCCTTATCCAGAACACTGGCCAGCAGCTATTGGCTGATAGTGAATACAGCAGCAGCAGCAGTCCTCTGCTCTAGACCATAGGATCTGCAGAGCAGGGAGGTCTCACTGCTTCGTGCTTCACACAGTCAGACACGGGCCTGACAGGATCCTCTGTGCTTCCAGGAGGGGCTGGAGACCCACTCTGGGACTAGTCTTGTCAGCAGGGCCTCTGACCCAGCCACCTGACACAGGGGACCCTGAAAAGGAGGAAAATCGAACAAACAGACTGCCTGTGACTAGATCATTGCAAAGTGGTAACTAGGGGTGAGTGATCCCCTGTGAGGGGAGTCCAGCTGGGGTGTGGGAAAAGCAAAGTATAAGTGAAACAAACACAGCAGTTTTGCTAATTTTCTCCCCAAGGGAACATCAAGGCTTCCACTCCTTCACCTGAAGGTGAAAGCAAAAGGGGTTGGTAATAATGGTCTGGATCAGATTCCCATTTAAAGTGGCCTCTAGAGAAGTACAAGTGTTTCACATCAGTGACCAAAGCAGCTGTGGAACTAATTGCAACACTTTGCCCAACATTTCACCAACTACAGTAAAGATCCTATATCCATATGCCATTAATAGAAGTCAAAAAGAGTGAATAATGAGTACTCAAGGGAGTTAATAACTGGAGTGGGGGGATTATCATTTTTGCTGGAGATAGGCTCCTGGTAAACTCAAAGGGTGGCTTGTAACTGGTTAAACTGTCTGGATGAGAAGGATCTCTGCTTTGGTCAAAGGCAGTGGCTAAATCAGTGGAAGGACTTCTAACTGTGCTGGGTTTCATGCTTGTGCAGCAGCATTCCCCTCTGCACACGAGCTGCTCAAAGCAGGGAGCACAAACTCTGCCAGATGTCCCGTCCGTGCCATGGCCTCGCATGGAGCATCAATGTCATGCACTCACAACAGTTGTGCAACTCACACACACTATCAGTGCTGGAATTATGCCCAGATTCAGCCCTGGTCATTCATAAATATGGACAGAGCCCAAGCCCTTGATTATAAACACTCTTACATGCAGTTATGCAAGTGAGTGAATAATTCAGGCTTTCTTCCCAGATACAGCATTATACTGAGCTGTGTAAGAACACAGCTCTGCTCTGGCACAGTCTGACATCTCTGTACATCAGCCCTTTTCTCCAGCACAGCTTGTAAACTGGGGAGGAACAAAGTGTACAGAAAAGCCTACAGAAATGTGACCTCTCATGGCATCACCCTCTCCCTCCTGAGCACCCCCCTCTCTCCTGACTGGCTCCCACTATATGTTTACTTTTTGCCTAACACCAGGACCCCAAGAAAAGAGGAGGTATAACCAACAGCCTGCTAGGCTCACACATGCCCATGGCTGGCAATGTTATGCCAGCAAGACTGTGGCATTTTGAGCTCCAGGGAGGGTTTCAGCAGAAGCATGCCCATAGCCAAGTACAGCTGTATGGGCTGCAAAAATGCAGCCCAGAGAGAAAGGATCATTTTGGGAACTCTAATCCCACAGACTCCATCACAACCCATTGAATCCATTTCAATATCACATATGCACTTCACAGGGTTGCTATAAGAACCAGATAGCTGAAAGTTAGAGGAGTTTAAATTTAACAAAGTGTTTCCATCTTTAGTAAAGCAGAAAATACTACCAGCATTCCCCACAGTTACCCAACACCCTCTACCAAAACACCATTTTCTCAGTGACTTGCTCAGGCACCTCAGTATTGACTGACTTCCTTCCTTCCTTGATTCTCCCAATTTTCCTTTGACTACACCATCTTTGAAATCCATTTCCTTGACTCATACTGTGCCATGATACCATGTGTTACAGACAGAGCTCCATGAAAGCTCTCTCTGACTTCAGTGAGAAGTCCCCTAGGCAGCCCAGCCTCACCCTGCACTGCTCCAGGACCCAGCTCCAATTTCCTGCCCTGCAGCCATTTAACAGTGCTGGCTGATTTAACACCTCAGGAGTCACAGTCAGAATGCTCTGGCCATACCTTTCCTGCTATATGTGTGTGTATCCAATTTGCATACAAGTAATAAAGCAAGTAAACACAAAGTGCTCGTAACTTTTCAAGGTGACTTTACGGTCCCAGTCAAATTTAGCCTTTCAAAAATTTTCTTTGAAAAAAAATTTTTCAAAGAAATGTGCACCCTACTAGAAAAACAGACAGCAGCTTTTTGCAGGTTTAGTTATTTGATCCCCGCAGCAACACACTCCTGACACAGTTTTATAGTACTCTGTGGAGTTTTCTAGCAATACTTCTTCCATCTCTCTAGCAGATAGTGGAAGTGGAGCACGCCTCTCATACGGGGTAAGCATGTTTCCAGACTTTACAGCCAACCCACAGCTGCATAATATTAAACACAAAAGTAAATTATCATTCCCCTTTGCATTATATGAAAGGGCAGAATACAGCTAACTGCTTAAGCCTCTACATAATTCTTTTAACCTAGAAGAGAGAAAGTGCATGCTTTGAAAGCTATTTTTCTTTGAAATGTTCAACTAGGTCTTCTGTTCTAGGTGAGTATTTCATATAGATAACACTAAGCAGAAGAAATAATTCTTTCCACACTCCTTCATAATACAAATTCTGATATAAAACCACATTAGAAGTCAGCCTGATAAGAGCTCAGGCAGGTACTTTACAAATGTTCAGCTGATTCCTCAGATATTCACAATAAAATAAAAAAATTTACCTGTTGCCTTGCTATGAATTTGGACTATGTTTGGCAGTTTTGCTTTGGTGTTGTACTATGTTTAGCAATTTGGTTTGATGCTCAATAGGTAACCACAGCAAGAAACAAACAAACACAAGGAAAAAAAAGAGCATTTCAATTACTTAATTTTACCATAAAACATTTCCACACTCATGAAAAAAATTAAAAGCTCCCACCTTAAAGTAATGTATTTTTCTGCAGCTAAGGAGCATTTTGTGGCCAGGAGAAAACATTCCCAAAAGTGCTTCTTCCAGAGCTTTGTGCACACTGTAAAAACCTGCCAGTGCCTACAGAGACTGTTCTCCTGATCACTTTTTATGCCTGCACAGTGCAAATGCTACATACAAAGCGGGTGAGAGTTTTTTAAAAACAAACAGAAAAATCATAAAAAGGAGGCGCTTCAGTTCTTTACTTCAGATTGTATGGAAGCTTGAGGTATTGTCTGTCTTTCTCAAAAAACACAACCATCTCTCTACTAAACACAAAACATACTTTCAGGACCTGTAACTTGTTGCTTGCTGTACATGTGAAAGAGAGCATGAACTAACCTTCACTTCAATGTATTCAAGATTATTGGGCCAGAAACCATCTTTTCATCTTTAGTGTAGCACTCAGTACTGTGGGGCCAGATTTGCTTACCCCACAGACAGTCCACATGGAAGTGTCTGTTTATGGGGAGAGAAAGCATCATGGGACTATTTTTGCTTGACTTTGTAAGGAGTTGTGATGCCTCTCTGGATGCACTTTATATTTCTAATGCTGGTTCACATGTCTAAACAGCTTTAAACCTCCCTAGAATATACTCTCAGATCATGTTCAGAGGGACACAACACTGGCACTCCACACTGTCTTCCTCTTTATTTTTAAATGCTTCTACTCTTATGCCTGTGGGGAAAGAAGACAAGCCAGGATGCCTGCAGAGACAGTGTTGTGGGCTCTCAGCTCCTGCCAAGCTCTGCACCAGCCTGGGTTTTTTGCCTGGCTCCAACTGAGCTCTCACTACTCACCCTCTCTGAGCACTGCCTGCTGCAGCTGAGTTCACAAAGATCCCCAGATGAAGAGTTAAAAGCTGCACAGGAAAGTTGGAGCAAGCCTGCAAAAACATTTTGATAAGCTTGTGTGCAAGTGAAAAGGCAATGGTACACAATAGCCAGGAGCCCACGTGCTCTGCCCTGGGCTAGACATAAATTCTCCATCCCTCTCCTCTGCTCTAAGTGATTCCAGGTCACATCCATACATCATGGAGCTTTACTATTGTGCTCACGGTATTTAAACTTGGGGCAGGAAGCAGCTGGGCTCTGGTGTATGATCTCATATGGATCTGGGCATATATTTCCATGGGACCATGGTACAGCTTTAGCAGGCTTAATTTCTGTTCCATACCTATTTACCTGCTGGGGAAGGAAATGCCATGTGGACTCTGGCACAGGTGGTGGAGAGCTGACAGCAGAATATCTCCAGAGAGAACCACTGTGTTATAGAGATGTTGGAAACCAAACAGCTACTCAAAACTGAGAGGGATATAAAGTTTGACAAAAAAATAGCAAAGCACAGGTTCACCCCTGAAGAGACCCAGACCACAGGCAGTTTGACACAGAAGTGGAACCCAGGGCAGACCCGGGTCCCACACTGGAGGATTTGCTCTGTTTGCTCCACACCAGTAACGTGGGCTGCATTGCACAGAGGGGTGCAGAGGAAAGCAGGCATTGAGGAATTGGCACTGGGCATGGGAATGGGGCATCCATTGGGTCTCTGCTTGCAAAGCCTGGGAGCCAGAGGGTGCTCTGCCATGCACTCCACACAAGTCACAGCGACCTGAAGTCACCCAGCTATTCAAAGAGACTTTGATCCCCTGTTAGATGCAGAATATGCTGAGTTGGAAGGGACCCACAGGGATCAATTCCTGGGCATGCACAGGCCCATCCTCAAGAGTCACACCACATGCCTGAGAGTATTGTCCAAATGCTTCTTGAACTCTGTCAGGCTTGGTGCTGTGACCATTTCCCATTCCAGTGCCCAGCCAGTGGGAAATACTCATTTTTATAAACTGACACCAGAATAAATTAACCTAAGTGTCACAAGAAGTTCCCCTAATGCCTACATGCACACTAACATGCAATACCCAGTAAAAGCAGCTGTGTTTTCACACAGTTAGATCAAAGAGCCTGTGGATCAAGAAGGTCATGGTTTGGTTACAGTGTCTAAACAACTAAATCAGTGGGTACCACTGGGCCTGTCACCTGATCTCGTTACCCTGATCTCACCAGCTCTGGAATTTAGTGACCTTCCCAGATCAATATTTCAGAAATGACTGAAGCTTTAGAGTATGCAGAGATTCTCTCAGAGTTGGCTGAATAAACATATCAAAAGTCCAGCAAAGGGGAATACTTGTCTCTCTCTTCCTGTTAGCATATATTGTTCAATTGCTCTGGAATACAGCACACACACAGAGGGAGTAAGGATTTTCCTTTGCAATTTGAATCAGACTATATTTTCATTGGAACATTTTGGAGATTTTTTAAATCAGATTGGTATTACAGCCTCTCTTACATTTTTATCTCATGTTTTCAGGACTGTGTAAAGGATAAATAAAAATAAACAAGAAAATATAGGAAGATTTACTCCTCAATTTTTTTTCTCATTTTCCTCTCTGTAAACAGAAAGTCAGGCTCCTTGGCTGTCACCATCTAATCACGTGCAATTGTATTTCCTTTTGCCAACTTTCATTGTAATATCATGCAAGCAAGGAGGAGGAAGCCAAGATCAGCTCATAGCCAACATACTGATACTACTCTGTTTTCTATGCACCTGACATGTGTTTGCCTGGTTCCAGCTCACCAAAAAGCCTACACTGGCCACACAAATTAAATTAACTTGAATTTCAATCTCCAAACTTTGGGTTTCTTTCTTTGTTTTTAATTTTGTTTTTCACAGTAAAAAATAACCTACTTTTAAAAACTTGGCTAAGGCTTCTTCCTTAAAGTTTTATTAGTTCTGCTCCACAAGAATAAACCTGGCAAGAAAATCTCACAGCTTTATCGTGAATCCCTCATTATTTGGATTTTTCTGAAAGCATCAATATTAAAATTGCATGATTGCATAAGGAAGTGAAGTTTGGGCATGGATAAAGAGCCTCAACAAGAGCTTATTTCTAGGCTTGTCGTTGCTTGGTAGAACCAAAAGCAATCTCAAAGTCCTGAAACCTGTGAGCAAGTAAAGACATGCATATGGCTTGAATAGCAGAAGTGGGAGTCACCAGGGTTAGGGTTACCCCCACTCCTTGCCAAAAAAAAAAAAAAAAAAAAAAAAAAAAATCTGCAAAAAGATTGCACAATATTTAGGAGTTTGAATAGTGAATCCAAGCATTCAAAACCCTGCAGTTGTGCATTCTGCCGATGGCATGCGAGCATGAGAGGCTTTCCTTGCCACCTGGAAAGTAACACCCACCCCCAGCAGCCCTGCACTGCAAACTGCCATCCCCCCTTGATGGCCAGATGGCTGTCTCAGCAAAGAGACAGGCCTTGAAAAGCAAGGACTTGCGCCAGTGGAAAGTCTCCTGCTCTCCAAGAGACACGTTTCCTGCCAGAACTGCGAAAGATTCCCCCAACACTTCTGTTCCCAGCATTCACACACTGAACAGTAGGCATGATGATTATTTAGGAGGTTTGGCTGTTACCAGAGCATTCTGTGGAAGAGCAGTGACATTTCTACTGCTAACTAAGCTTCCCAAGCCTACTTGCAACGCTGGGATACACAAGCCCTGAAACGGATCGAACGCAGTTAATCCCGCTGGGACTGCCGCACTGACTTGTCTTCTCCAGGTTAAAGTGTATAAAGTGAATTTATTCTGCTCTGTATTTCAGAGTTCACACTTCAATTTAGAGCAACCCCACGGAGTTCAGCGGTGCTGCTCTTGCTTTACAGCAAGGTAATAAAGATCATAATCAAGCCTTCTATGCTGCTGAGGTATTTCTTACTCCATCATGTTGGGAAAGGTGTATTCCTCTCATCACAAAGGCATGCGTAGCTAGATACCACATTGTGTAAAGATTATTTCTCCTGATGTGGCTCTGACTTTAACTAGGGCATTTGAGCACCCTTACAGACTAAGCATAAACAACAAAATGCTCTTCAGAGACAAAAACTAATTTAAAAGAGTCCATTTAACTTGTATTTGACAGCTAGAAAAATGCTGGTTGCTTGCTTGCTTTTAGATAGTGAGGTTAATGACCCTTCAAAAACAACTCCAAAATATGCTGTGGTGACATTCCATAAATAGTAAGGGCTGGGAGTTCCCTTTTAATTTCTTTTTTGGTAGTCAACAGTAAGGGAAATGATGGTTTCAGTAATTTATCTCCCTCTTCTTGTGCATGCATATCTAAGTGTCAAACTTCATACACTAAAGCAAAGCCAGCACTGTACCCATATTTACCTGTGCTACTGCTGAACTCCCTGTTCTACACAGGGATCCCTCACACAAATCATTAACATCTTGGTGGTTAAAAAAAAATCATATGCTTCCATATCCAAGTTTATGAACTCAGAATTAGTCTGTAAATAATGTGTAAAAGTTGGAGGTAAAAGAAATGAAGCTATAAATGAAGAGCACAACAAATGAACTACTGAAAAGATACATTGTTCATGTCACTGCTCCTAGCAATATTGAAAGAACAAAAAAGAATGGGTGCATGCTTGTTAGAAACATGTCTATTAAGAGGCTCATTTGCAAGAATCAGTGTTTTATACAACTTTCTTAGGCCAAATTTCAATTTCAGTTTATATGGTCCTTCACCAGGCTAAGACTTCGACCAATTTTCTAAACCATAACTGAGTTTTCACCTTATTCTGAAACACAGTCAAGATTAAATATATAATAAACTCAGGAGCTGAAGAAACATCCAGACGAAAAATTATGTATCAACTGGGACTTCAGCTGAGGACAATCCCAATTTGTTTTTTGCTTCTGCAAAGAGATTAACTCATTGCTAAAGGAATGACCCTAATTAATGGGCCTCCTCTTTGGTTGGTTTTTTTTTTTTNTCCCCTTTTTGTGTTTTTTTTTTTTTTTTTAGATACAGTGTGCACAAAAGTATTTTTAAGGGGGGAAGAGACAGAGATGGAGGGAATGGGGGGAGAAGAGGGTGAGAGAGAGAGGGAAAGGGGAGGGGGAAAGAGAGAGAAAGAGAGAGAGAGACAGAGACTGAGAGATGCTCGTAGGAAATGTAAACAACAGCCAGTTAGTAATTGAAAGAAATAATTGTTTCCCATTATCTCTGACAGGCAAAGCCTAGATTTAAAATGAAATTGCAAAAACACAAATTATGCAAGACGTGGTTTCCATCTAAGCAAAAGAAGTCTGTTTCTCTGAATGCTGCAGTTTCAGCATTGAGTGCACTCATCTTGGGACAAGCTGCTACCCAATGAGTGGGTCTTCCCACTCATTTTTTAACACTGCTAAAAATGCATTTGATTTACACACAACTGGTAGCCAAAGCTTTGCCTGAATAGACATTGTCCATGCAATGCACACATTTAATTTAAAGTATATTAGTCAATTTGAAAACTGCACCACTCAGTGAGATAATACCCTGTAGTTTCAACCGAATATGGTTTCATAAGCAGTTCAAGGAGAGAGAGGCTAGTGGGAGACTGGTTTAAATGAAATAAAGCCTGTGAAAATAATTAATTACAGCATGTACTACCAAAATTTCCTAATAAAAACAAAACAGTCAGAACATGTCTGAAGCAAAGTGGCCAGCAGATACTCCAGGGAAGGGATCTGGCCCCAGGACTGTGGCCTGGTTAGCCAGTAGGAAAGTGCTCTGGGCATGCTGGGAGCTGTGCAAGAGGACAGGCAGGCATGATCAGGCTTGGCAAGATGAGGTCACATCACAAACATGATTGCAGCAATCCCATCACTGACAATCCCCATCAGCGTATCAGCCGGCTGCACTTTGGGAATTCTGCTGTCCTGGCGCGGATCCTCAGCCGAATCCATAGGCATGACCTGCTGAGCTGTGCTCCTGTGGCTCCACAGCGCCTGTGCTACCTGCAGCCACGCAGCTGGCACTCAGAGGTGTCTCCACAGCGAAGGAAAAGAACCACTGCCACCATGGAAGGGTTCATTTAGATGGGTTGAAGCTCGTGGCCTTGTCTCTGCAGTTGGAAGCAGAGGCTGAGCCCTACACTTGGGCTGTTTGAACAAACTCCTGCTCAAGCACAGACTGAAAGTTCTCCCAAGCTAGTAGTGAACTGAAGTTCTTCCTGTTCCATAGTTTTAAAAGCTTGTACCAATAAAAATAGTAAAACAAGCAGTGGTCTTGGCCCACCATTTAGCACCTGGTTACACTTCAGCTCAGCTCCAAGCAGAAACCACTAGAGCCTAAGGGTCAAGACAGAGCATGGGGAAAGCTGTGATTGATTTAATATTTCATTTCATTTTCATAGATCTTTTCATATCCAGCCCCCCAAAATTCTGCAGTACTCCAGAGCTGCTCTCCAGATTCAGTGTGACAGGATTCAGTGATGTGCTACTGTCAATAAGTACATACACTTCATGCTTACTTGCTTTGCCTAAAGTACAAATCATAAATAGTTGTACGTGACAAATTCCCCAGTATTGAACCTTCACGGCTGCCAAGCAGCATGCTGCAGAACAGAACAAGGAGGGCTATAATTTTCTTTTCTTCGTTTTGTTATTTGACCTTCAATGTTTCAGTTGTCCTTGGATCGGTCTGGAACTAAATATAGTCTTTTCAGCATTATTTATATGTTTAACCCAAAGCTCCCCACATGTGTCAAGGGACTATCACAACACTTTTTTAAATTGTTTTAACAGCTTATTTTAAATTGAAAAATGTCATTTTTGAAAAACCATTGTCAATTAATTATGATTCCACAAACTCCTACCAGCTCTCTTGTGTTTTGTAACAATTTGCTCACAGCCTACAAGACAAAGCCTCCAACTTGCTCAGAGAAAGCTCTTGAAACTGCCCAGCCCTTGAAAATGCTGACTGATCTTTAAATTAACACAATGATAATGATTTTGGCCACCAGCTATTTACAAATGCAATGCAATTTAAAATTAAAACCCCCATAGATGGATCAGCTGCCTCCTTGGGGATCAACAGTCACAGGGGTTGAAACATCCCTTAGTTTGTGGAGATGCAATTCATTATTTGGAATAGGAACCAAAACCCACCACATTCAAAGGAAGTCATTAGTGTTTGGTTACATACAGTAATTCCTCCTGAACTGAGCAATATATTTTTCAGTCAAAAGGTTTTTCCCAAGCAAGGAAAAGACAAAACAGTCACTGTAATGATCCTCTGTGAAACCTTGAGAAAGGACATACTCTGCCTCGGGGGGGTGGTTCTCTGGTGTCTGTATCATCTACAGAGCTAACCAAAACAACAAAGAGCTGGGTGGGGGGACAGGTACAGGGGCACACATGGACACACACAATTTCTATCATGTAGGAGAAATTTCCCCTATATCATCACATTCTGCAAACAGCATCAATTTTCTTTTATTTACATAACCAGTGTGAGCAACTTCAGAGAAGGATTTATGATGCAGCTTGGGTTTCTGTGTGGGTTGCTCTTTTACTGTATCAATATTATGTTTAACAACATTTTTCAGCCAGAAAAATGTTCGTGTGAAAGCTGAAAGGTGGGAGAATTATGTTCTCAGGTAAGAAAGAAAAAACCCCACAATACTGTTTTATCACTGGTCTAAGCAATGCAAGCCAAATTCAGCCTATGAACTTAAAAGGCTTGCAGCAGTAAATCAGCTTAGAGCTGTTATTTAAGAGTTCAGAATTTCTTGGATAATTAATGAGACAGGCTGTCCATGTAAACTTTACCAAAATGATTTTGCATCTCACAGTCAGCTCTATAACTCGACCCAAAATAGTGTCACCCCGAAAAAAAATCAGACAGTGCTACCAAAAATTGTGACAAGATTCCCCATTGTTAACGACCTTCTCTAAATCCAGATTTTCAAAAGAACTAAGTACCTAAAATATTTTACCTCTTTGGGGGGAGGGGGAAAAAAAGTCAGCTATGTTACAACACAGCTTTCCCTTTCTTAAAGCTCTGAATTCAAGCTCCATAGACAGCACAAGCCTAAATGCTCAGACATAAGCAAATCACCTTGGGAAACACTTTCACAAATAGAAGTTATAAAAAAAAATTATTCATGTGCACTTGTCAGTCAGGGAAATTTCTGTTGAACATTTTTGGCTGCTCCCTAACTTTACCAGGGCAATTGAGCAAAGTAAACAGAACCCAGTGCTCACACAAGTTTGAGACCGTGTTTTAATGATTCAGCAAACTCAGGTTTAGGGCAAGAAGCCTCTGATCAAAACCATCTTAGCCATACCACACAAAGAATTGATTTGGTAGAAAAAAGTTCTTTTAACTGAAATTTGTTAATATGGAAAAATGAACTTCAAACCAGATCAGGTACAGCCTTTGTTCTTCCAGTAGCATAGCAGAAATGGTATCAATTACTTGTCTTGCACTCCAGTTAAATGAATCAATATTGTCTCATGTGCCTGATGAGCTCTGCCTTGGAGAATGATCCGATGCTGATGAGTGTGAGCCCACAGCCTGGTGCTGCACTGACAGATCCTGCAGGGCTGGGCAGAGACTGCAGTTTTTCAAAAACACAGAACAACACATCAACACCAGAATGAAGATATATACAAGGCAAAACCGAGGCAGTGTCATAAAATACACTCAGGGTCAATAGCTAACATCTCTGTTATAAAAATCCTGTTGGTTTTACCCAAGGTTATTTCCTTAGCTGCCAGTAGTCATTTGGCTGGAGATGGGATAAGGGGGCTGCTTTGGGCACTGAACATGATCTATCCAAAGATCAGATCAGTTACATTTGGCTGCTTGTTTAGAAGCTGTTTGTTCTGAGTCACTTGCTATGTATTTATATATAAGTGTAAATGTATACATACGTGGATACTTGCAAGGTGTTTACACGAAAGCTCTCAGGAACTTTTTGGATGTGAAACCACAGTATTTTCCTTCAGTCCTAAACTGAGCTTTATCAAGACAACCAAAAGTAATGTTGCCAAATTTTACTGCCCTCCTGTCCCCCCACTAGTTCCAAGTTCCTTCACATCTCAGAGGCTACTTTTTATGGCAAGAAGACAGATCATTAACCTAGCAATGTTCAAACTTTTATCACCTTTCTCTGCCCCTGCAAGGACAGATACTACTCCCCCAGGATCCAGCTGAGGAACATCTGGCTTGGCCACCCTCCTGCTGTACAGAAGCACGTCTCAGGAGGGGGAGGTGAGCAGAAAGATTCTGCTGAGATAAGATATACCTCCAGCTGCACCTCTGCCAAGGGCTGACCTGCAACTATTCCAAAGCCTCTTGAGATCTTGCCATACACTTTACCTACCAGCTCCTCATCCAGACAACCCTCTGCTCTTTCCCTTGCATGATCTCCTTCCCTGGCACCTCGGGGTCTCAACCCCACCCCCCTGCAACTTTTAGCCATCCACCTCAGCCTTTGAGCTGTTCAACAATGCCACACTAAAGCAGGAAAGCAAGAGGTGCCACCAGCCAAGGGCTTAAAACCCTTGAAGGGGCCAATTCCTATCACCTTCCACCAATCTCATGCCTGCAACAAGCTTGTGCCTAGCCACAAAGCTGCTGCAGCACCAGAGAGGATCTCCTCCCTGACACAGGGACACATGTAAGCACACACAGGGCAGCAAACTCTGAATGAGCTTTTTTTTGTTGTATTCTCATCTCTACCATGTTTATAAGGCACTCAGCCTCCCTCAGATTATTTCTGTGCTTCCTCCTCCTCCCATGGACAATAGTCCAAACCCATTCAGAGGGAAGATGCAGTGGCTGTGACTGCAGAGTTTCTTCAGCATATCCTCTAGCATTGCTAAATTACACACTATTAAACAACCAAGCATCTAAACTTTATTAGTAATGCTATTATTACAGCATTGTAAAAGAAAAAAAAATTATTTTTTTAAGATGAAGCTGTCACTGTGTGGAGGAAACTTGTGCTTTGCACACACAGAAAGGCACACACGTATTTCATATGGTGCATTGCAAGCTGCACGGAATAGAAAGCAGCTGGAGGAAAATGGCTATAGAGAAATGGTTCTCCTGGGCATCATCTGTTGATTTGTTTTGTTTATAGAAGGAATGAGATTTTTATCTCTGCTCAAAATATAAAATGCTTCCAAGCTCGCTGCTTGGCTATGCTCTCACTCAAGAACGTAAATAAAAAAGGGGAGGAGGGATAAAAAGGCTTTACTGCACAGAATCCCTAGCAGTGTCAAAAATTAAATAGAAAATGTCCACCAGTGACACAGTTAAAGCCTGAAAGAGGAACTAAGTCACCAAGCTACCATGGAAATAAAGGCCTTCTTACCATGCTTGTTAATGGTTGGAGTCTCCTAAAGCTGAGGAGGCAGGTTAGGGATAAACTACTCAAATCCCAATTCTCAAATCCCAGACCGAGTCCTGGCAGGATGAACATGCTTACATTGTCAATCCAGCAGTACTTATGAGATTCATGGCCTGAGAAGGCACAGGTCCCTACAGTCCTTCCACCATTCTGTGCCCACTGTTAAAATTCTGCTAAAAACAGCGTTAAAAGGCTCGCTCTGCAGCCTTGCTTGGGGAGGTTCCTCACTGCTCTGTGCCTGACACCCAACATCTGATGGTCTCTCTCAGTTAATAACAGACAACATCTCTGTGTCCTAGGAGAGCACCAGATGGCTGCTTTTCCACTCAAATTGAGAGCACTTCCATTTATATTAAACAAAAGTTACATCTCAGGAAAGAAAATACAATGTGAAACCACTGAATACTTAACTACTGCTAAAAATTTAAACTTTTAAAAAATTTAAAACACAACTATCAAGAGACACAACTACCAAGAGACACAACTACACAATCTGTGAGAAATTACCTGAGGTCTAAAACTTTCTAGCAGACAAACAAATTTTAAAGTACTATTCTTCTGAAACAGGACAGGCTCAAGGTTTGCTGCCATATCTAGGAATAGTGCTCATAAAACTGAGGATTCTTTATCTTTGTACCACCAATTCCTACCTCTGAAGAGGAGATTAGAGAGAGCAAGCCAGATACAGAGAAGTGAAGGCTGCTGAATGTTACTCCAGAACAGCCCTGTTTCGTGAGCTACAAGAGGGGCTCCGAAGCCTTTCCGGAACCACCAAGAGGTGTTTGCTCTTCCTGAAGCTGTTGGCCAGAGCTCTGACCTGGATGGCTAGTGAGCAACTATTGGTCAGCTCAGGGTTCCATACTGAGTACATTTCATCATAGCATTCAGAGACTTTAATCAGTCCAGTACAATGGTGTTACATTCAGTGAGAGCCATCCTAACATACACATGCAGCTTCTCAGTTGTGCTACTGTGGAGCTTATACTGAGAACTCTGTTGGGAGAGATTGCTTCATCTCAAGCCATGATGAATATTTCAGAAAATCTTAAAACAGAGGTTTGTTAACGTCTTTGGAGAACAAGCGGATCATATTGATATTTTAAACATGAAAGATGGCCCTTGCAGTTTTGATCACCATCAGTCTCTGTCTGTCATACTAGCATTCAGCCCACTGCAGATCCTTTAGCTGCTCCTTCCTCTCCCAGGATGGCTTTATTTCATGTCTTTCCCACATTTCAAACCACATGCCTCGGCGACCTCTTCAATTGTTATAGCTCTACTGAGAGGGTGTTTACATAAAAGCTCTTTGGAGCTTTTTGGATGAGAAACCACAAACATGCATGCACAGATTACATCAGATTTATTGCCACTGAGTAAGTTAAAACAATACTGAGGGTTGCAGGTTCAGAACTCTGCCAAGAGTTCTCATCCAAGAGCATTCATTCAGCAGGAGCTTGTGATCATACAATTACCAATTACTCATCTCCTCTAAAGTCCACTGCCTTTTCATCCTTCCCATGCCCCTCAACTCATAAAGAGCATCACAAGGTTCTTAGTGGCTGAAAGGAACTATTCTTTCCAAGGAAGTAGACTTTACTTTGTCCCTACAAGCAAGCACACAGCCACTGCCCCATTTCCCACTCCCAACATACACGTCAGTTCAGTTCCTTTCTTCCTGCCTCAGTTTGCCCAAACATACTTGACCTCAATCTGTAACAACCATCTGCAAATTCATATGGAGTCATATCCTGCTGTTCCCAGTCATTCTTTCCAGTCCTTTCCCAGCCATTGGTGGGCATCCAGCTTCTTTTCCTACCCAAGCAAAAAAAAAATATAACAAGTTTTGCCCTTTTCCTTGTTTGTTGCTTCCTTTCTCCCCCAACAACTTCACGAAAGCAGCACCTAGCCAGGAAAGGAACTACCAAAGGAATGGATATGAAGAATCCCACTCATGCTAGATGATCCCTTCATTAAAACTCTTGTATTCCTATTGACCTGCACATCACTCCAACCATAGATAACACCTGTCAAATAAACAAGAAAAGCTCAAAAGAAATTGTCACCAATGTAAGCAATGGCATATAAAGCAAGGGAAGGAAGAGGCAGACATGGAACATCATTTTCTCAAGCTCCTCTGCTATTCCTGGGAAAGTGAAATGAATGTATATCCAAACCCAAACCAGAAAATATTTTGAGCTTTTTCAGCTGTTTCACAGCAGTTAGCACATACTGAGCTCATGGAACAGTAAACTTTGTTTTCTATAGGGAAAAAAAACAAAAACAGAACTAGGGAGATAAGAGAGAAAAATCCATCTAAAGATTCTGGGTGTGTCAAGGGGAACTGATAAAAAAACAATCTCTCAATAATATGTCAATATTTTAAAACATTTTTTAGACAGCTCCATTAAATACTATATAAAACTCCCCTACAGAAGAGCAAGGCATGGCAATCAAAGACATAAATTACCTGTGAGCCAGCAGTGAGGACAAAACAAACATTGGTATGGATGAAATCTAATTCAAAGACAAAAAGAAGTGAAGAAGAATACGGGCAATTTTTTTTAAATTATGGGAGCAACGTTAAAGGAGACAAGAAAAAAGAGAACATAGATCTATATTTCAGCACTCTGAGGAGTTCTAACCTGTCAAAACTACAAACTGTTTTAACTTTTCATTTAGGAGGGAGCACAGGCAGGCTGGCAGGACACTTTGTGTGCTATCTGAAAGTGGAGTGACAAAAACCCACACACCCTGGAACACAGGAGGAACAAGTACCCCCAGTGCAGGGCAGTCACAGGAACTGCAGAATGCACCCCTGGGGTTCAGGGAGGAGCAGAGCCCATGGCAGTGTTTGAAGACTTTGCAGCAGACCTGAGAGGCCCCTCTGAGCCTGGCCATTGAATGCACAGACACAGCAAGAGACAGCCCCAGGGCAATGGATGGAGTGCTGCACTGCTTGCAGAGCCTGCTCTCTGAGGAAGTTGTTCACGTTGCCTTCTCCCACCACCTAATTTCAATTCCATCTAAAGCACCACCAGCAGGGTATTAGGCTCCTCATGTTCCTATTACTGTCAGTAGATGAAGGCAGGAGGTCCTTAAATATAATTTGGAGTACCTAAAATCAGTTTGAGAGGGGCCCAAAAATCCCCAAGTCAAACAAAGCAACCTACCCAAAGGCAAAGACCAGATCAAAAGTTAAAACCAAATTGCTGGTCCAGAAGAGCTGAGTGAAGCTTCAGAGCAGGATTCCAGGCAGAAGGTGCCTGATGGAGAAGTCAGAGTACTTCCCTCCCTTGCTGGTCTCTCCTGCCTGTGCTACCCAGTTGAGACCAGACCCAGGCCATTCCAAGGCACAGACCCAGGCCATCCCAAGCCCTGCAGGAGGTGGAAGCAGCAATGGGATGGCTCAGGGGCTGATTCCAGCTACTGTTTGCTCTTGAGCCATCTGTGTGCACTATCCAGCTTTGCAGCTCACTCCAGACCATAGCAGAACACAGACAAATTTACCAGTTTCATGAAAGGAAGCCATCCTATCCTTGTAGGTCTGCCTTTACACACTATTAAGGTTCCAGCCTCCACTCACTAAAATCAAACTATGTTTTAATTTGCAATTTAATGGGGAAAGGCATGAAAAAGTTTAGGGAAAAACAAAAACCATAAGGAATTAATAGGCTGGAGATTGAGTTTTTTACATGAGTTTTTAGGGTAAAGTGCACCTTCACAAAAGGAAAAAACTCAACAACCACTTGTTGGGCCTTCAAATAAACACTGCTGGATAGGTAATCTCTAAATTGAAAACAAAACAAAATGAGCAGAGACAATTTCTGCATTCTGCAGTGCAGTGCAACAAAGCAAAACCAAAGCTGCGCTGTACAAAAGGCCCAACACTTGTCTGGATAAGCAAAGGTTAAAACAACCTCTGAGGATATCCCAGAGAACCTAGGGATCTGAAGATGCAATAGCAACAAGAGAAAACTGTTCTGCTTCTTCCCCCAAAAGTAAGATACCTTTGTTTACCTAAAAACAGCATAATTATGGCACTGAGTGAACTTCATTCTGGATGATCAAATCTACATGAATCTACTTGTTTTCAGAGAAATAAAGTATTTAGTCATATGTGGTATGGCACTTTTTCCAAATTATAATTCAGTAATTTATTCTGCTCCTTCTTAAGCTCACCTAGATGCTTGATTTAGCTCAAAGACAAGGCCATACATTGCACAGCTGTGGGATCAAACTATGTTTGACACATTAGTGGGAATTACAGATTTTCTTGATGTGAAACTGCATGACAAAGACAATTCAGAATCTTTTAGGTTTTCTTCTGTCATCAAAAGTGGTTTGCTGAAGTTTCCTGTTGAGTCAGATCCTTCTAGCTTTTCTGATGGGACATTCAAATGAAGGGGAGGGAAGCAGAATGATTTCCACTGATAATGGCCAATTTAGGGGGAAAAAAATTTTAAAAACCACCATCAATTGGAGTTAACAGAATATTTAAAACCCCAAAACTTCCCAGCCTTCTGACCCTGTAAACCTGATGCTGTGCTCACTGCAAACTGAGAAGCTACAAGGTTGTAATAGGGGAAGCCTCATTAGGGACCATAACCTGAGATCCCAGCTCAGAGGTCAGACTTTGCTGGTCAGAGGGATGTGGGAGACAGAGACAAGTCCAGCAGCAGTGACAGGTGGGAAAGTTAGGGCTTACCTACCCAGAAAGGATGCAAGTTTTGTACTGCCTGGCCCTGAATCTGTCCTGAAGTATTACCTGGATATGTTAGGAAAAGAAGTTCTAGCTAGCTCAACCCCAAACAGCAAGGTTCTGCAAAACCAGAATGAAGTTTTTCCTAGACAAAGGTTACCTATAAACTTTCCCTTTAGAGCCCTTTCCAAAACCACAGATGCAAAGTGCCAAACAAGCAATGGTATTGAAGTCACCTGTATGGAAATACTACCTTGTCCTGAGACCAACTTCTGATGTGGTTTAGTACAGATATGGCGCCAGCTGATGAACTCTAACACATGTGCCCCATTGCCTATGTCCCCCATCCAACTGTATGCAAATGACTTAAGGTCAGAGGAGGAAAAATATTAAGTTTAGTTTTCATTCTTTTTTTATTAGAGTCTGCAAATTCTTTGGGTCAGGATTGACTTGTTCTGCACTGGGTGGGTAGTACCTTGATCTAGGGAGACCCCAGCCTCTTAGTCTCTATACTTGTCTCTAGCACAAGTAATCATTAATATTATTTCAATGTAAAAATGACATCTTTCTGAATTACTTAGCTTTTCAGAAAGAGACAGGAACACCACTAGTTTATGTTTTGCTGTGTTTGAAAGCGTGCAATTAGACACGGATCTTACAAACATAAACAAACACTCCCATCCAACCTCCGTGTTTCCAAAAAACCCCAGGTTTGTTTAGACAAGGGGTTGATAATCCAGTTTGAACACAGGTATCTGAATGCTGTGACAGCTTCTTCATAATGCTCAGCTTATGGTACATTAAACTTTAAAGCAAGATAAACTCCTGCTTTCATTTTATCAAACATCTACCCAGACAGCAAAAAGAAAGACACAAAGCAATGTTTGCAGCTACAGCCAAGCATGAGATATCCAACTCAGCATATGTTTGAAATGAAAATGAACAATATGTTTCATAGATATACTACTGTATTTTTCAATAGAGAATATCACCGGGATTTGTAAATGTTAACCTCATTCTTTCCTTAAGAGTTTGGTTTTATTTCATGCCTAAAAAAAAACCCCTGAGATTCACAGAGATTAGGCAAATAGAGACAGCAGTGCTTGCAACTGAGAAAGAAAGTGCTCTTAAAAGAAACTGCTCCAATAATCAGTTTGGGTGGAAGAAATCACAGGGGAGGACACAGACAAGACATTTTTTAAGAGCACTAAGTGTTGTGCCACTGGTATTACTGAACTTTGGTTGTTAGCCAGATTATGCCTTTTTGTGGTCAATAAAGTAACCTGTCTATCACAATAATAATGAGGTAGTAACAGACATCCAAGAATCCACAATAAGAAGTCTGCAAGAAGAGACTTTTACCTACAGAGAACAAGTAGCAAGAATGGGAAGGGTAGCAGATGACTAAATCGTTCAGGAATGGGGGATAGCCAAGAGGCTTGAGCAGCCTCTTAATTTAACAGATTACCAAAAAACCAACTTCCATTCAAATCCAAATAGACTATGTACCCAAAAAGTTTCATAGGTCTTTCTATCCCCAACATTTAATCTACTACCTTACAAAGCCTCCCCTTAGAGCTGACTTAAGGTCATATAGAAGACAAACACTGAGAGGTTATAGTTGCTTCCACTGATTTAAAATTGACACATTACACTACAAGTATCATATTACACTGATGACAATGCATGAGAAATCAGAGATGTGCTATTACATGATTTGTTATAGTTATTGATGATCTTCATTGTACCATAAATAACAGCCTAAAAATTATCAAATCATCCAAGTTTCTTCCTAAGACTTGCATCTTCCCTATAAGTTTATTTTTATGCAGCTACAGCCTCTCCTCCCTTTCCCAATAAACCCTTTCTTCTCTCCCTCTTTCATATGACCTCACCATACCCAAAAATGTGAAGAGATTGGTCTTATCGCAGTTTAGCAAGATACCAGCTGCCAGCTGAACTGTGACAAATCCCAGCTGGCTTTACAATACACACCCAAACAGGGACTGAGGCTGAGCTGATGGACAGCAGCTCAAGGCTCTCGTTTAAACCACTGAGTACCCTCATCCACAAAAATCATGCTAAGGAAAGAGCTCAATAACATGAATGTTGCCATCACCACATTCCTATTCTAATGTCCCTTAGACCTTTTTACTGTCTCCTCTACCTGCAACTGCCTTCTGTTGAGCCTTTTAAAGCCAACAAGGTGGACAAACTGCCTGTTCTTTGTAGTCATACAATAGTTGACACAACATGACCCAAATCAATCATATGCTACTACCATAACAAAATTTACAACAGCAAATATTCATTCCTCCCTTTCCCCAGGACTGCCCTTCTGAAAAGACACAATCCTGGCAGACAAAGCTAAAAAAAGTATAATTCAGTGGCTATTAAAAAATTAGGATAAGGCTTATAAAGAAAACCTCAAAGGAACATAAAGAGTTATTACTTTATTATTACTCCTGCCATACACAACCCTCAAGTTTTCTAATTCCTAGAAGAGCCAGATAATCAGGTATGCAACATGATTGTAATAAAAACATTCTCTAGAATTAGAGACCTGCATTTCTATTAGCAACCATTTTACACACTGTTTAAATAATTCCTTGAACCCAAGGTTTCAGGCATGAATAAAGGAAGATGTGAGCATGCATTGAGTTTTACTGATTTGTTTAAACACGCAGGTAGTATAAAAAAAGGCCAACAAAATAGACTCAAATTAGAAAGCTGACAAGTTTGAACTTGCAGATGTGCTTCAAGACTTTAACCTTACAGGCTCAAGCACTGCACTTTACTGAGATAAATAGATGTGAACAGCTCAGCCACCAGGCAAACCTACTAACAGCCCATATCTTATTTCATTGCAAGTTAATAATCACCAGCTTCCCATTGGAATAGTGATCTATAGGCACCTGTATTTAATAAGCTACTTAAAAATAAACTTGACTCTGCAGATCAACAAGATTGGTTAGTAGTAACCATTGGCAATTACAAGTATAAAACACTTTTCCCATATAAAACTTCTGCTTCCTTTTCTTGATGGTTTCACAGAACTCACTTTCAGCCAGGAAAGCAGACACACTGAATGGGATGTCTCTACTGTTAGACAATTTCCCACCTCACTGCTAAGTTGAACTTTTGGAAACTTTTATGGTAGGCACTCAATTCAGCAGTAACTGACCACAGCTACAAGTCTGGTTTAACTCTGCAATTAGACTTAGCTTTGTTAATGGCAAGACCAAATGTGCACTAAACCACCATGTCTTGACTTCAAGGGGAGGAACAGCCTTTCCTAAACTGAATCAGAAATTAAGGCCCTGGGCAAGCACACACCAGACAGTGCCTAAGATTTACAAGGAGCAGTTCTGGGTATTTGGAGATCTTGGCACATCCAGACACGTGCTATGTGGAAGTACCAGGCTATTTCAAATTATTCACAGGTGGTCAGATCTCACCTGCTTTTCTGAACTGTGCATGTGCCTCTGTCCTCCCTCTCTCCCCCTTAAGCTCCCAGAGATGCACAGGTCTATGGCTAAACAGCATGGTCTTAAGGATCTAGGGCTACTGTTCTTTTTCCCAGTAAAACTCAGAGGAAGTAGGACTTGCATGTTTGTGATGGTTTGGGCAGATCTTGTTAAGAAAGCAGGCTCACCCACCTATTTGATACAGCAGCACACATCAAATATGGGTTTGACTCTTTAGTCTCTCTAGACCCTCCCTGGACACAGAAGGAAGTTGAACAAAGCTCAGCAGGGTGAAAGAATAACAAAATATATGCAAAGTGATCTGTCATTTACATTGCTATAACAATTGTGCTAAACTCATGATGCCATCACTATTCTCTTCTAGATTAGTTTTGGATTTTTGCTGGATTTTTTTTTTCATGCAACAGTCCCTGAAACCTTTTCTTGAACACTCATACAATTGAGAAAAAAATGACTCTTTTACTGGAAGGCAGGATTTGAAGAGATATACAAGTAAAAATCAGAAAAACACTCCCAGTTCAGCTAATATAATTTCTGAAATAAATTTTCAGGACAGAGGGAAGGGTTGTTTTTTTTTTTTTTCATTTCAGCACAGCTCACTGCAATGCCTACTGTGCTAACCATTATAGCTGCTGTTATTCTGATTTGTGTCCACTAGTCAGTGTGGAAAGAACAAGAGAGGAAATTCAAGCAGCAGTTAAAGTGTCTGTACAATTAAGCCAAAGAACAAGTGTGCAGTGCAGTAGAGAGAAGAGGTCCAACAAGTACTTGGTTTCTTTCTGACCTGGACCAATGTTCCTGCTGCCCAAAGAAATAAATAAGAAACCAACAAATAAGTTCTTAACTTAGAAGACAATTTTTGGTAGCAGTTGGTAAAGCACTTACAAGACAATGTTGCAAGGAGAGAATTCTCTAAAAGTATAGTGCATTCTGTGAGTATTTATTGCTCTCTCTGCATCCAAACCAACTCCCCCTCCATTTCCCTCCTAGGAAATTACCTTCCAGTTTCCCCTCATGGATAAGACTCTGCAGATGCTGGCAGTGCTTCAGCAGGGTCCGTGTCTGATGTGCAACCCATCTCACCGCTATCACTTACCAATACAGCAGGAGCAGGAAGACTGCCAGCAAAGCCAGGGTGACTGTGGTGCTGCTCATTTCCAGGGAGACAACTGCCAGAAGATCTACAGGCTCCATTTTCCTCCACTACAGCTCCAGCCTTGAGTGCTGTGTGCAGGGGAAAGCCTCCGCAAGGGCTGATAAAGCCTTCCACAGCTAAATGAATGACATCTGCAGCAAAACAGGAACCGAGAGAGCAAAAACATGTCAAGCACCAACGGCAAACCTTTTTCTCTTCTCATCGACTGCACACTCTGAGACAGGACTTGAAGGTTCCCTGAATGGCAGAATGTAGCAATTTCCCCCCTCCCACTGTTGTTGACTGTCACACCAATAAATATTTACATACCCACTGCTTGAGACATCAGCGTTGCTGGATAGGTTTTTAGACCTCAAGTATGGGAATCTGGGGAATGTGTGGGGAAAATAAATGAGGAAGACGGCCTGACTATGTTACAGGTCATGGAAGAAAAGTATAAAGGCACTTCAGGGGTGCCCTGACATACAAACAGTGCCATTCTCTAAAGTGACTAAAATAGAGCATTTTTGCAATATAAAACGTCATTAGCACTCAATTTCCAAGCTGGTTATACCCTGTAAGAATGGAACAAAGTAAACTTGAAATGACCACAACTAAAAGGAGGAACTAGAGGAAAACTGGTCTAATGTGACTTCTAGAATGCACATAAAGAAAGAACTAATGAGCAGAAAACCCCATTTTTTGGGGGATAGCACCAGATCCATAAGTCAGCATCCGCCACTCTGGTGAGTCCACACAGCCAGCACTGTTTGGTTGTATCATCTCAAGCTCATGAGGGCTACAGCAAGTTTTCCTGGCTCAGTGCACTGTTCTCCTTGGAGGTATCACTAACCAGCCTCTTCAGAGATACTTTGGATAACCCCTATGTTGTATTTCTAGTATCAGATTTTCACCAATATGGTCAAATCTACTATCTCTGCACTGTGGCACAGTCAGGCTGCCACAGCCCCTTGAACAACCTGCACACAACAACCAAGTTTTGACTGCAGTTCTGGAAATGTTTTTTTCACTGTATATGAATTCTTCAGCTTTCTTCCATATTTTCCTGCCTGCAAACCTCAAGCCTGTTTTAAGCATCTGATCCAGTCCAATTAGAAAGGTAAACCAAAGGACACACCTTGAAGCACTTCTACAAGAGAAGTGCACCAACCTGTTGTACACTAAAGTAACCAAATTCCATGATCAAAAAAAATCTTCAGGACAACAACATCAGAAGCAGCAGATTGCACGTAAACACCTCTGCCCATGACAAAATTCCCTGAACTGTCCAGTATTGTTTGTTACTTATGAAACTACAAATTCTCATATATGTGCTTCAGAGTTTCCACCCATCCTAAACAACCTATTTGAAAGATAAGGAAATGAATGCTATGCAAAAAGTTGGTTTGTGAATTATATGATAACCTTGAGAACCAGAAATTCTGTAAGATCTGATTTTCATAACACACCTGATGAAGAGTGGTTTCTTCTCTTACTGCCCCAAGACAATAGCTTAGATTTAATATGCAAGGCTTCTCCAGTATCACTGTATTCCACTTCCTGCTTTTATCAGAGAAGTTAATAATATAGGTATCAAAAAAGTAAAGTCCTTAACACAATGGAGTTTAATTTTAAGATTTGGCTCTACTATAAGAGAATCACAGCTATTTTGGTTCTCCATGCTTCACAAGTGCATTAATTCCCTTCCAGCCTCAGATCCTTTCAGAATAAGTAAAAGGTGTTAACCAGCTCATCAGCTCCACAGAATAGCAACGTAGCTCACAGAAAACCTTGCTTCAGGTATTAACAACTCCACTGCTATTCTAGGTCAATAACAGCTCTGCTGGTTTGCTGCTGCTGCTGCCGCCAAGAACAACTGCAAGAAGATTCAAGACCAGTGACACAAGGAATTAATCAGTGGGCACAAGCTAATCTTAACTAGCAACAAATCCTGTGGGACTTCAGAAAAAGAAAAAAAAAATCAAACATTGATATGCATCAAAGTCTTTTCTTAAAGCTAAACCAACCACAAAAAGGGTAGAAGACAAGAAATAATATTCCAATTTCACTTTAATTTATTTGGGTTTTTAATAGAAGACATTTTTCTGCACATAGAGGACAGATGTTCTCTTAATAAAATCAACTGCACAACTCCTATCAGCACACAAAGGTCAAGCAGAGAGCTCACTTGTTTTTTAAGAAGCACTGGGGTCTTTTCCCAGTCACACTGAGAGACAGGAGGTATGAATAGTTCTTAAACATATGCTTAAGAAAGAAAATAGGGTCTCCCATCACAACCCAATTTGGAAGAGAACACATAATCAAGCTTTTTTTCCTTTTCTCTTCATCCTTTTCTGCTGTTAATGGTGGGGTTTGTTTTGTTTTACTTTTTAAGCCTCATCACCTGTTTCTTGCTGAAGGATTTTAACTGGGCACCTCCGACCATTAAGAAGGGTGGCAAGCATTGACTCTAAAACTTACCTGGAGCCCTTCTCATCACAGACAGAGGCACTTACAGTTATCAACTTGGAGTTAGGGACCCCAGCTCTGTGAAGAGTCACATAAATCCATATGATACTTGTGGGGTGAAAAGGAGTCAGGGATGCAGAGAGCAATGAAAACAAGCTATTTATCAATCCTGAGAACTCTCTTTACAAGTCTTTTACGTGAGAAATATCATCCTAATTAACACTTAATAGCAGAGATATTTTCACCAACCTCCGAGTTCCTTTCGTGGAGTCACGCTGGCCAGTATGGCAAACAGTATCAAAGAACTAGGCAGACAGATAGGAAGTCCTCCCTAACCACAGGCTGCAGGAAGGCAGAGACAAGCAGAAGAGAGCCTTTTCCTGTCAGACTGCTGTGAGTCAGCAGCAGTGCCTGCATTTGCATCCACAGGGCTTCCCTCAAGGCTGCATCTACCAAGGTTTGCAGCTCCTCTCCACAGTGCCATCCACGCTCTTCTCTTCCATAGCAATAAAATCCACACCTCACCGCCTTGTCCAGCTGATGGCTGAAGCCTACACTGAAGGGACTCATCCCATCCTTCATTCTCCACCGCTGCTTGGGAGCTCCCAGCAAACAACAGGAGGAGTTTGGTGCTGAGCAGCCAGGGCTGCAGCCTGCACACACACTCGCAGCAGTAGCTGTTAAACAGGGAAGTAAGTACACAACAGCATCCAAAGCCTGAGAGGCTGAATTGCTCCTCAGCTGAAAAAGAACAAAAACCTGGCACTCAGACAATCCAGGTTTTACAGGAAGCCTCCGTGCCTTACAGCCCCGTCTGAGTGCAGTAATATTTTCTGCAAATGCTCTTCCAAAACAATGCATTTCAACTTCCAAAGGAATACAACCATAGCTGTGAGCCTCAGCAATGCTTGACATACACAAGTATTGTTCCAGCATGAAATACAGAGTTTATTAAAAAGCAGGATTATAGACCTTCCTGGTAAACCTAAATCATGTTAAGGATGTTGACCTGTCTTCAAAGCATATCAAATGGAAAGTATAGTCTCATATTTCAGGAGCTACTGACTACACCAGCTAGACTAACCACACACTCCTGCTAATGACCAAATTCAATTCCTCTTGTGCTATTCTACGTCACATATTTTAGGTCTATAATAATCTAATTAAGGCTGAGCCACACCAACTTTATGATAGATGAAGGAAGTCCAGGAAGATGTTACATTTTAATTTTACAGCAGTTTGTGTCTATAGAAATTTATAGCACAGCCTTCAGATCAACAAAATTCTGCTACAGACAGCTTAGCCACAAAATACTGCAGACAAAATATGGCAGAACAGCTTAAAAAATAGATTAATCAGGGACCAGTTTATGTATAAGCTTTAACAAAGCCTATGTAACAACGTGTGTAAGTATATATGTTGATAATTTATCTTAAAGCAAAAACCTTTCCAGAGCCAAAATAAATTCTCAATGTCTTGAAGGTAGACTGATAAAAAAAAATTCCAGAGGCACATTTTCACAGAGGTTTTCTTTTCTTTTTTTCTTTTTTTTTTTTTTTAATTTAAAACAACATCAATATCCAAAGTACTGGGAACAATAATATATTGGAATAGAGGGATTTACAATGGCCATCTGCGACTTAATTATTGCTATCCCTGTTCAAAGATTGATTAAGCAGTTTAATCAGATGATTCTGTACTCCTGCATGATAAACTATGACAAACTACCCAACAGACAGACCACCAAGACATCAGAGCCTACTAATAAAGATCCTGCTCCACATTCAGAACAGGCAGGAGCACCAAAAGGATGCCAGGAGCTCATGGGAGATTCTTGAGTCACCTTGAACGAAGTCACTGCAATAAAGTGGATCTCAAAAGGCAAACACAGTGACTGTAAAACCACACTGAGGGGCCACTTTCACAGCACTTCCGACTGAGAAGCAGAAAGACACACTTTCACACTTAAATTGTTTTGCCAAGCCACAACCTGGTTATATTAACCTAAATGCTTTCCAGGAAACAGGCATACAGTTTGAAATTCTAGGAAAGCTAAAATATTATGCAAACTTGTACTTCACTAACAAGTTTAGCCTTAGCTGCCTAAAAGTTGTGGTACTTCAAACACAGTCAGTATCTTAGAGGCTAAAAAACTCATTATGCTAACTAAATGTAGTGCCACTGTACTAAGTCCCCTCTAAAAGCAACAAGCTGTGAGATATCCCAGTTATTTCAAAGGACTCCTCTTAGAAATAGCACAGATTTTGTGGTCAAAGGGAATGACAGTTTCTTTTTCTTGCTGTGAGAGTTCGGAATGAGTTTCTAAAATAAAGTTACCTTTGCTAATAGTAGCATTAAGATCTTGCAGTCCCTGTGAAATTCCAGAGAAAGCAGAAATTAGTATAACATCTGCTGCCCGTCGCCAGGCATTTCTGAGCAAATTGACTTTATCAAATAATTGGTAACTTGTTTATATTTCTGTAGCTTGCTTTGGAAACATTGATTGATTCAAGCAATCCTATAATTTCATTGTCCTATAAACTTGACTGGAGATAAATATGGATTTATGTTCAAAGATCAATAGCTCCACATTCACAGCAAAAGCCAAAAACCTGGCCTAAACTAGTCTTGTAGTTGCAGAGAGACATATAAATGTTTGCAAAAATGCTATGGTAAGAGCTGTAAAGAAATTTTTTTTTTTTTCAGAAGCTCAGTTTTTAAACACCATGAAAAATGCCTAACCTTCTTTGTCTGATTGAAAAGCTACTCCAGATGACAAATTCCAGGCTTGTGTTCTCCAAACTATGTTTTGGTGCTGGATCACAGGTCAAAAGAACTGTGAAAAACTTAACAGAAGTACCTTGTTCTACAACTTAATTAAAAAAACTTATAGACTAATACAATGCATTTATCAGTAGCCTGTCAAAATTCAAAATGAAAAATGGGAAATGCACCAAAAGTCTGAAAACCCTTGAACCTCAGACAGGGTAAAGAACTATTCTTCACTTGAGAACTACCACTGGTTTTTTCAAATATCTCATGCTCCCAGAAGAAGCTCCACAGATGTGACTGGAGAATGTGCCTGTGGGTTATGGCCTTCAGCCTGACAAGAATGGTAGAATTCCTCCCAGCTGGGAACCGTGGGCAGTACCAGCTGTCCCTTTATGCCTTATCTCTGTCTAAAACCAGAGGGTTTGGATGCAGTTGTCCCTCTGAGATGAATAAGACAGCAAAAAGAGAGAGAAAATGAATGTGCAATATATTAGATGATACAAACCAGCCAAAACCAGAACAGGTACCACATCTGACTACTGCCACTAGTGTCTGCACAGAAGAGGCAGTAAACTGGCGAAAAGGAAAAAGAAAGGTGGCAATGAAGCAAGTCAGACTAATACTATTGCCACAGCAGTGGTTCTCATACCTGGAAAAGCCCAGAATGCAAACTCTTAGTTTGCATCCACATGTAGAAATGCAACCTGACTGCAAAGAAACTCAAACTGGCAGCAAAAGGAATTACTGAGGACCAGCTCTTCAGCAATTCTTTAGTGGCATCTACAAAACCACTTCTTAAGATGCAGAAACATCCCTTCAAAGGACACCCTCCAGGAGATCACCAGGAGCAGGGTTTGTATTGCTGCTCTGACTCCTGCAGATGTGGCTGAGGAAGCTGTTGCCCTGTTGCCTCTCTTGCCTTTGAAAATGCTCCCCATGACAAGCATTTCCAAATGACAATAACTGCACTGTGAGCAACCATGGTGAATATTCTCAGATGGCAGTAAGAACACAAAATGTGTGGGGCGCTGGAACACACAAAGCTGGGGCAGGAAGACACATTGAACCTTCACACGACGGGGCAAATGGAGGGACAATATAAAGTACCTAGAAATGCCTTATTTTCACTCATGCCCCTCTGCAGAGTGTATTTGCTGTCTAAATGTATGCATCACATGATGAATAATTCTTGGTAGATCGTGCCAAATATTCCCAAAGGCCTTCTTACCCATATGAAAGGGAGCACAGATAACTAACATGCAAATTGCAGCCCCCTTATACATGGCAGAGAGGCACATGTAACACACAGGCAGCTTTACTCTGGTTCAGCCTTTTGTGCTTTCTCATTCATTGGGCTTTCTTACTGCAGACCTTTCTGCTGACCACTTGTGCACTAACTCACCAAATCAGAAATCCCCTCAGCTATCTCATTCTCTGCAGACATGTTGTAACTCAGACATGCATAACCGGTGAGGGGAGAGAAAAAAAAAGAAAAAGTGAAAAAAAAAATTATGCAACCACAAAACCAGAACTTCCAAATCTCAAGCTTTTCTGAACTCTTGGTTTAGTTGAGTTTTTTGCTACAGTGCTGGTTGTTCATTTGTACAATTGTGATAAATTCAGGTTTTACTAGGGGCAAGGACTGTTGAGCTCCAAACAAGGGAAAAAGTGCTCAGAAGCTGTGAAACTCAAAGGATCAGGGCTAAAATACTAATTAAACTATTTTAATTGCTCAATTTTAAAAATACATGTTTTTTTCCTGCAGTCTCACGGATCTGAGAGTAAATCTGAGATTTCTGAGTGCTTGAGGTTAGCCATACTTGCAAAAGGGCATGAACCCAGTGAGGTGACCTATTAGCCAAGGGAAGAAAGGTTAAGTGGAAGATTAAATAACCTGATGTTATGAGTTGAAACAGCAAGAAAGACTTAGTCTCAACGAGACTTCAATCCTGCTCACACTCCTTTTAACTTCACCTCTCAAAGTGTACTGTAGTTGGGATCCTAAAGTTTACAGTCCAGTCTCCTTCCTACCCTCTGATGCCTCGTGGCAGATAAGCCCAGCCTTACATTGTAGCTGGGCTAGTACAAGAAGGAGCTATGTATCCTTCTCAGGGTATGGGGAACTTTCTCCTCAAGAGCCCCTGCTCTGATTGTGACAGCTCAGGCTAACTAGAAATTCCCAGGGACAAAGGGAGGTCATGACGAGCTGTAATTCAGAGGGGCCCCCCAGATGCATGAGTATTTTAAGGGTGTAGCAAAGACTTTTTGGAAGCCTGGTGCAGGTAGATGCCCTCTGTCCTTGTGTGGTGCACTCAGCTCTGTGGATGGAGAGCACCAACTCCAAACATAAAATATTGTTTTTCTCTCAGTAAGTGTAACTGCAATGAACCTTATTGGAGCACTGAGGGTACACTGAGAAGATTACACTCCTTAATGTGCAGTTACAGCTGTACTGTAAATGCAACATTACACGCTTTCTATTATGGTTCAAGACCACTCCACTCTTCAAGTCTGTTATAAACCTCAGAAAACAGGGGTTTATAATGGAAAGGCTGAAATGCACAACTCTAAAAACCCTGGCAGAGAGGAAACATAGCTATAAATTCAGCTTTTCTTTTCCAGCATACACATTGGCACGTTATGGATAATACGTATTTCTACACTTACAACAGACGGACGTGCACGCTGCTCAGGATAACCTTTGCTGTGAAGGTGGAGGATGGAAAGAGCTCAGAGTGGAAAGAGCAACCTTTCATCTTGTGTTTTACAGAGTTACTGCAACTGCAATGATGACATAAACCCAGCAATTGAAATTTAGTAGCCTGTGCACCAGGGCTGAATTTTGAACGCACTTTTTTTTAAGAAAGGGTGGGTTATGTTTCTATGGTCAGCAAGGAAAATACATGAGCCCACTCAAACCCCCTCAGCCTGCTTTGTTTTTAAAAAGGACTTGGCTGTTAGGATGCTGTTTAAATGACATTGCAAATCAGCTTGCTATCCATTCAAAAAACAGATATTATATATATATATATTCTTCTTCTGTACATAATCAGATCCCTATCTTCTTAACACTACCAAGAAGAAAAATTTGTTTGTAATTACTGGATTTGCTAACGTAAAAAGCCCTGCTCTGTTTGGCAAGAGAAAGGCAGGCAACTGAGTGCAGGCATGATCCCTGTTTTTTATATTAGTGCTGTTCACATATAAGAAAGTTTTTTGAATGTGTAGGGAATGCTTTCAGATTGAGATGTCCCTATAAACTAATTTCTATTCCAATTCAGATGTGCCCATAAGTTATTTTCTATTACAAATATATCAGCAGCACCACTAATTGGTCTATGAGGTACATGAAAAACTCCACCTGGAAAGCAGCCCATGAGACCTCCCCATTACAGCTGCTGGGATTTTTAAGGTAATGGATTAATTGGTAGAAGGTTTTGAATTTGTCTCTAACAGTAGCTGTATCACCCTCATTTCAGATCTGAGGGCACTGTGTTTAACCTTCCTGCATGTCTGACCCATGAAGGACACCAGCTCTTCCATGACAGCAGTCCTGATGCCACGGTGTGCAAACCCCACACACCCAAAACCATACCTCTCACTGATCCAGAGCTGCCAAGCCTCTCAACAGGAAGGGAATTGCCTCCTTGTCCAGACCTGCTCCGTTCAGCATTTGGCAACTTCTGCAGAGACCAAAAGCAAAGCTACTTTATTGCCATTAAAAGGGCAACACAATTCCCAGCAGAACTGAGAGCTGCCTTTCACATCTTCTCTTGGGTGACACCTTTACTAGGAGGGTCTCCTGTCTTCACTTCCACCTTTTTTGTTTGAATAGTGTCTCGCACCAGTAGCCTTAGCTAAAAACTCCCACTCTGCTCTCACAATTTCCCACTGCCTGCTTCTTCACCCCAGGAGCAGTAGCTAAGAGCCAGTCTGACCATAAGTAATGCATACAACAAATCTATGGTCTTCAGAATAGTTAGTAAATTATTTGTAGGAAAGGACCACAAGGGTATGATTGTGTCATTGAACCAAGTCTCTAAGCACATGTACATGTACACCTAGCCCTGGGAGGTCTGCAGTGTGTCCTTTTGCAGGACATTTACCACAACTCTGGCAAATTTACACTCAGGTGTAAGGACCAACAGCAAGGCTGGAATAGTTTCCCAGGTGCCTGCTTACCAGAGGGTCACAGCCAAAATGTTCAGAAGTGTTTTACCTTACCCAGGAAGCACACAAAACCATTTCTCCTTCCTCTGCTATCTGACCACTGCTCTGTTTTATTAAGCAGCAGGGCAAAAGGGAAACATTTCCAAGGATTTTCACTGGAGTGGTCCGAACAGCCTGCAACTTTGAGCTGCCTCCAGTTGAGCAAACAGCAGATACACTGGAAGAAGGAAATACACACAGGCAGAGCCTATTGCAGCCACATACGCTGAATGTGTATTTGTCCATTTCTCTCTGCCAAGACCTAGAAAGTCAACTTAAAAGGAAAAAAATATACTTTAAAAGCAAGCTTAAATTCAGCAAAAAGCTGGATGCTATAAGACCCTTATTCACTAGAGAAAGATTTCCAGCCTCTCTAGGGGAGTGGGATTCCTACCCTCACTTTTTCTAGAAAGGAATGATTATTTATCCCAGTAGCCTTTACCTAAAGGAGCCCACACGTCTAACCATGGCTGCGGGGGACAATGGCAGCTCTCCCCGATCGCACACGCTGACACTGCGGGCAGCGCCGCCAGCCACGCCAAACCCCCATGACTTTGCCCAAGGATGTGCCACAGGAGCGGCACGGCAACGCTTCCCAGCCAAAAGCACGGGGCAAGGAGGACCAGGATGGACCACAGGATTTACACAGATAATCCCAGGAGATCCCTACCTTGGGAAGGCTCCCGTGCCTCCTGCCGCGGTTCCCGGTTGGGGTGCCAGGCGCAGCTGCCCGGCAGCAGCCTGAGGGCAGCAGTGGGGCGCGGAGCCACCGCCGCCTCCCACGGAACAGACAGGTGCTGGGACAGCCGCCAGGCAGCGCCGCGGGACTACAACTCCCAAGAGCCCCCGCGCCTCTCTGCCCCGTTCCCCTCGGGCTGCCCCCCGCCATGCCCTCTGGGGGCTGTAGTTCCACGACCACCCCCAGCCTCTCCGGCTGACGGGCTCTAGCTAGGAAAGGAGGCTTTGAGTGGCGGCAAAGGAACTAACTTTTTAAGAGCTTTAACATGTTTCTTTTTTAAAAAGTCTATGAATGTACGTCTGCACTGCAAATTTAAAAAAAAAAAAGGTGCAAAACTCACAAAACTCAGCAAATATTTTTATCTCCAGCAAGGGGAAAATGGGAAGTTAGTTAGATTTCCAATTGTCTTTCTGCTTCTGGTGGGGGTTCTTTGGTTCGCTGTGAAGGGAGAAGTGAGAAAGCGAAAAATAAAAGCTCATAACCGAGTGTTGCCAAATAGCTTTGCAAAATCAGATGGGAAAAACTTAAATGTTCCCATACACTAATTAGTTAATGACTGGCCTCAAGCCTGCAAACGTGCTGATACTTAACTGTATCCTCCACTGAAGTGAATGCAATCGAATCTCATACTCCAGTTGTTCCAGAAACTCAAGGCCTCTAGAAATTATAAGCATGGCTTAGTAATGCTGAGATTTTAAAAGTAATTAAGGGCTTATCCACACAGGGAGTTGCTGCAGAGTAGCTTCTCTTGCGTAACTCCCCTTCCCTGTGCTGGACAGGTATTTCACACTAACACTGCTTTATTCTGAATTAGTTTGGCCTGTTCAGGCTTTCAGTTCACAAGCTACCTTTGCCCACATTGACAGACTCGTGCAAGGTGAGCCTAAATTGCATGTTTTGTTTTTACCTTGTGTTCAAGCGTTCATTTAGGCGTTTGTTCCCAAAAGCTACTCACTTCTTTTGAAAACTAGAGGTGAAGTTTCTCACACAGCCAGTGATGCCCTGAATTTGGGAGATCAATAGGATCACTAAATGCCACGAGACTCACAAAAAACCCCTTTGGGAGCATAGCCTTATTTGCCTAACTGTGAATGTTTGTTTTTCTAACATAAGGCTGTGCAAAGGAGAGAAAGTTCTCCTTTCAGAATAAAATCTGCTCTTAGCAATTAGTCCTTGTGGGTAGCAAGCTTTGACAATACTTCACAGAGAACAAAAAATTCATAATCTGTCCAGAATATTGCAAAAGCTTTAAAGTTTTGCCCAATTTTTATTAATTGCATATGCGTAAAAAAAATCAACAATATTAATGTACAATGAGCCAGAGAAGTCCTACCGAGACCAGTAGGTATTAAACCATGGATACATCAACAGATCCCCTTTGCTTGAGGTGAAGAAGAGGAGAAGGAAAGGTCCTAATTGACAGGAAATAATAATACATGAGTGATGCAGGAGGTTTTAGTGTCCAGACAGGTGGGACCCATAAAGCCTTCTCAGCTTCCATGCAGGACCACACCATGGCCATCTCTGTGCAGCTGCAGGGCAAGGTTTCTAAATGAAGAAGACTTCCCAGATGAGCAGCATGGGATGTAGGGGCAGATACTGAGTCCTGCCAGAGCTGCAGAGCACCCACACTGCTCCGTGGCTTCCAGCTCTGCGTGGGACTGAAGGGAAGCTGCAGGACTTCTGCACCCCAACCCATCCACTGCAGGGCTTCTGCATTCCATCTGGCCCAGGGAAGGGTTTAGCTGCTTTGCAAGGCACCACAGCTCATCTTGAACTTCTAGAACAAATTGGCAGTACATGAATAGCACACTTAAGCCATAACCCGGATAAGCCTTCCAGGATAATTGAGATTCTACAGTATCTGAGGTTTTATAGAAAGTTTTCATAGACCTGCTAGAAAAAATGTGAGTTTTGACCTAGCACTTTTCATTCCAAGAGTTCTGAATAATATTTTTTATTACAGGTTTTATTTAAAAAAAAAAAATTTAATACAGGTTTTACAAGAAAAAAAAAACCAACCCAAAAACAAACAAACAAACCAAACAGAAAACCCCCAACATGTTCTTTTGACTTCAAGTTCAATTGATAGAAGATTTATTAATCACCGTCATCAGTTTATATCAGAATGCCTGCATTAAAGCAGATACATGGAAGAGCTGGAATGAATTGCTTCCCAAAATCTGTGGCATTAAGAGTGGAGTTATGTTTGCTTTCCTTTTTTGTTTTGAACTCTCTGGCACTTGTTTGACTGAGGCAGTCTCTCTTACTAAAAATGAGATGTAAGAGAACTGCTTTTGTGAATGCATGGGATTATTACTTATTCCAACAAGTATTTTGCTCGTTTCTGACTTGCATAACTACAAACACCATGAATAAATCTATTGAAACTGCCAAGGTCCATTTAATATTTTTCATTTTCCTACTTCCCAAAACAATAATGGTCTCAGTCATTATTACTGCTGTGGGGAAGCCCAGCCCACTCCGTTCACCTGCCTGCCTGTAACCCAGAGCTGAAAGACTTGCCATATGTAAGGATCACAGTGGGATGAATATTCTTATTTTCCCATACGGAAAGGAGATGCAAATTCCAGGTGCAGATGATTTCCCAAAAGCAGAATACAAGACAAGAGGAAAAAGCATTTAATGCCCATGATGCTAGAGCTGAAAAACCCTTTCAAAGAAGAGCTGTGAGCACCCTGCATCTCCATGTACAGAGAAGAATGAGCCAAATTCACAATGCCATGCAGGCTCATACGTGGCAAAAGCTTTCCATGTTGCTTTCACATTTTGAAAAAATCAGAGCTTTCCTCAGCCTGTTCTCTTAAACACCTGGCAGGCAAGGGAAAAATGGAGGCAGAGCCAAAACGATACCCTTGCAAAGTGCTGAGCAGCAAAGCAAAGAGCCAAAGGACTTCTGTTTCCCCTGAACACCTTTCAGAGCTGCACCCTGGTTTCCTGGGCACTTGGCTGAGGCAGCAGATGGTGCTGCCATCTCCCTCCATTCCCATCAATATCCCAGTGTGCAGCCTCAGGGCACTCGCAGGATGTTTCCATTGGGTTTCACTGACCACAGGTGAGCAGGAAAATCAACTTCCCAGCCAGCAGGTCAGGTAGTAAATACATGGCACTCACAGTACTTAATTTGTAACTTTGATGACATATTAGAGGCTAAAATAGAGGGAAACTCATGGGAAAGCAGGGATCCAAAAGTAAGGGTTGTTCTCCCTCCTGTGTCTGGGGGAGGCTCTGCTCTTCTCTCCCTCGGCACTCGTGGCAGATGAGATGAAGACACGGAGGGAATGCGGGCTGGGGAGGGGGACAGGAGGGGCTGGATCCCGGCGGGCAGGCGGCAGCGGCTCCGCATTGCTCCTGCCAGCAGATGGAGCAGGAATGGCACGGGACACGAGTGGGAGGGAGGTCGTGCCTCCATCCACGCCTGCTCCTCTCCCAGGAGCTTCTTCTGACCTAGACGATCTCCCCTTTCCTGCAGGAAGTTTCTCGTTCCCTCTCCTGGCCAGCGGATCCATCCCAAAGGTCTCTCCCGATGAGGGAAGCTTCCGCCAGGGCTGCCTCCGTACAGGGATGCCTGCAGAGAGCTGAGTGCAGCAATGAGGGCTGATGAGTGTAAAAGCATCGATCTCTACTTTTCCACGGGTGTCTGCCCATGCCCACATGTCCACAAATACCCCCTCTTTTGCTCTTAAACTGTGGACTACTGTGAGCAGACAGATACCTTCTACATACCTGTGAGCACCTTGCACTTCTCCTGAGCCGGTTCGGTGTCCTTGTCTCTAGCTGCCAGAAGGGTTGTTTTCCACTCCCGTGTTTCTGCTGAGTTTAAGCCAGGATCAACATGAAAGATGGATATGTTCATGTCAGGTCAGCAAATTAAACCTAGTGAGCTAAGAATAACCAGATTCCAAAGGTGAAAAAACAGAGATAGGGTGGAAATGGAGAAGTACTGTTTTCCTGCTTAGCCCTGGGCACAGGAATGAATGGAAAAAAACCCCATGTACCCCTCCACCTCCCCTTAGAGCCCCTCTCCACAACCAATTTCCTCATGGCAAAGCTGCCCTTCTGTGCACCTACAGTTAAGACTCAGTGCCTATTTTTCCCATATATATATATATATATATATATATATGTACACAGTAAATATGGAAAAAGTGGGTGATCCATGTGTCATTTTACGAATATTTCATGTGCACTGGCTTGAGAAAGAACCAGCAGGCTCTGATGGGTGGGCAGTGCCCAGTGAGCATTATAATCAGGCAGAATAATACAGATGTAGTGCTGCTGCTAGGGCATCATTCAGTGCACATGAAGAGACAAGGATACAGCAAACTACACAGAATAAATGCTTTCTGTTTGGCAAAGGGAGACATTTACAAGTAAATCCAATATCTACGCCACATTCTTCCTTCCTTTGCCTTTCAGTTTTCATTATTCTTTATTATATCTTTCACTATAATAATATCTTTCATTAAATTATTCCATATTTTTGGAATCAGTTCGTTCTTTCTCAAAATAGTTGGAATATTTTGTTCTTCTCTTTTTTTTTTTTTATTATTGTTAAAAAGCATCCCTTTTGTTTATGTCACATATATGATCTTCACCATCATTAATTAAGACATCACCTAGTGTTATGCCCATAGGGGAAAATTCAAGCTTTGTAAACGGGAAAGTACATCAGTGTCTCATTTGCTTTATAATAGTCTACACATTTGAAGCCAAATGGTAGTTGTGTAGCCCTGGTATGTTCCAAAACTGCCATTCCAGTGTAATTTATTTTAGTCTGCTATAGAATAAAATAGAGATGATTGAAAATCCTAAAGCTCATACCTGAGAAAGGACACCAAGAAATCAGCATGGATTGTACTCTTTCTTACACTTTTTTAGGGGCAGAGAGAGATTTTGTTGCAGAAAATGCCTTTGACATAGATGCTTGAGTGATCTGCTACATAGACAGTAAAACATAATATTTTACAAGGTTTTTATGGGGTATTAAAAGTCCAAGGTGGCCAAGTTTCCTAACTGAAAAAGCAAAATATCTCAGGGTTTGAACAAAGGCACCATCTGCACCAGAGTGACCCCAGAATAATTGACTGTGAGTGTGCATGTCTTTGTGTGTGTGTGTGTGTGTGTACACGTGTGTGTGTGTACTCGTGTGTGTCTGCACTTCAGAGGGACATTCTTTGCTTCAGTTTCATTATAATTCCTTTAAATATTTATCACTGGAATGTAAATTCTGCTGCAAACCGAGGCCTTTGCTCTGGAAAAAACAGACCATCACCTACCACGGATGTTGTCGCTCAAGTGAAATGGCCAAGTCCCTTTTGGAGAAACAAAAGGATTTGGTTATATAAACAAGTCACTGCACTGAATTATAAGAGTGGGGGGGAAAAAAAAGGAACAAAAACCTGCTGACTGCTGGTTGAACTACTTGATTCCTTGGCTACGTGTGAACTGAGGTTGTGCAGATCTAGCAAGAAGCAGGAGCAATATTAAAATGAATTGGTTACTAATAGTGGAAATAGTCCAGCAAGCACATTTACAATATGCAGTGCTAAGGATGGCTTTGTTTTGAGATTGGTTTGTCTTTATTTTCAATGTAAAGCATCAATAAGCTTCTTAAGGAGATTGGGGATGGGAAAAAACATTGGCTGATCACCTTAAAGCCCAGGAAAATAAAAAAAGTTCTCAGGTTGCTGGATGAAATGACAAATGAGAATGGGTTTCTACTTCTTACACTGCAATGAAAGCTTTACTTCTAGATCATTTCCAGACACCAGAAAGTTATTAAAATCCACAAAGGGAAAAGAAATTCTACATTTATACGAGCTTTAAAATTTATTTTGGACTTCAGCTTGATACTAGTGTATAGAATAGACCTGTAATGTGAAAAATCTAGTTAAAAAGAGGAACCAAGGACCAGTCTAGCACTACAAACACTTGGGAAGGGAGTTATCAAATAATATTTGGGGTTAAACTTTATTCTGAAGGGTCAAAACTGGACCAGACTGCTGTGGACAGTACCAGAACTTAGGCTCAGGTATTTGTATCACTTTAAACTCTACTGTCATTTCAAGGATATAAATAGGCTTGGGAAAATCAGATTATTGGAAGGATTAAATTGGGATCAGTGTCAGTAATAATCTATTCCTTTGTGGTCACACCAATTGAAAGAGGGAAAGTTTGGGGGAGGGGAGGGACGCTATACAACATTGCCTATGGATTGTGTGGGAATGAGGAATATAAATAAGGAGAAGGGGGGTTAAATAACACAGCTCTCATGTGCCCAACAGGCAGGGTATGCAGAAGGCCAGAGAAATCCTCCCTGGAAATAGCACTGGCCAAAGACACTCTCTCACCAAAGGCCAGTAACAGTGATGGAGTGCCAAAACACATCAGTCTTTCTAGTTTGTCAAGCTAATAAAGTCTGTCTGTGTGCTGTGCTTCCACACTTCCAGTCCCACCACCCAGCATGCTCTAAGAGACACAAAATCATAGAGGAATCATAAAGGAACTTTATTTCCTTTTTTTTTTTTTCCAATCACATTGCCTTAATCTTTTCCCAGTGTCACTCCAGTTACCTGTTACCAGGCTGGAAAATAAGGCAGCAGGTACGTGGCTGCCCTGTCTCTGGGGATTCTGAATTATCCCAGGCTGAGGAATGTCATTTGGTCTCCAAGCACCAGCCCCTCCATCACCATCCCAGGGCCATTACCCCATCCAGCCCTCATTCAGCCATCCCCATTGCAATCCACACAAGTGTTGCCTACATAAGAGCTAAGTGAGCAGCAGCTGGCATAGGTTCTTTATCATTGCCAGAGTACCTTTCTACAAGGACAATCAAATTTATTTGGCTCTTTTGGATCCAGAATTATTTTGATAGCGGTGACTTTAGTTTGGTGTCAAATTGCCTGCTGAACTTTCCTTCAGTCAGAAACATGACAGCAAGGAACACAAGGTACCTTGTGGTAGTTGAGCAAAGAAAGCATAGTTGGGTTTGTTTTCCACCTTGTCTTTCAGAGGAAGTTAAATACTGGGTTTTCAGTCTGGAGCTAAGTGAAATCCTGCCTCCCTGATAAGCCATTTTCTGCTTAATCTGAAGATGATTAGAGGCCTGGAGTACCTCTTCCATGAGGAAAGGCTGAGAGAGTTGGGCTTGTTCAACTGGATAAGAGAGGGCTCCTGGGAGACCTTAGAGTGGCCTTCCAGTACCAGAAGGGGGCTTATAAGAATGATGGAGACTGACTTTTTAATAGGAACAATAGCAACAGGAAAAGGAGCAGGGGTTTTAAATGATAAGAGTGTAGATTCAAACTTGATAAACAGAAGAAATTTTTTACAACGAAGGTGGTAAAACACTGGCACAGGTTGCCCAGAGAGGTGATAGAGGCCCCATTCCTGGGAACATTCAAGGTTAGGTTGGACAGGTCTCTGAGCAACATGATCTAGATGAAAATGTCCCTTTCTGTGGAAGAGGAGTTGAAGTTGATCATGTTTAAAGGTCCCTTCCAATACCAAGCATTCCATGATTCTATGGGAAAGGGTATTTCCCTGGATGGTGCTGGGAGACTGGTGGCACTGCATCTCAGGTCTTTGAGCAGGTTTCTATAAATACATCCAAATATGAGCAAGACAGCGGTGAGAAGAAAGGAATGCAATGTTTCTTGGAGTAAATAACACTTCACTTACACTGCCCAGTGACAGGAGCAAAACTCATAGGGTGGGCAATTCTCAGCATTGTTCCCAGGTGCTTTAACTCTGTACAGAATGAATTATTTGGGGTTTTTTACCGTTGAAGAAGAAATGGTTGATATTTGGAATTGTGCATTTATAGCTTTGGCTCTTAAGAGGCTTCCTCATAAAAGTGGTTCTTCTCACATTTCCCATTGGATTTTTTTTCTAAATATGCATTTAAATTTCTTCCTCTGTTTCTTTAGTTGTAAAATGCAAGCCTCTGCATCTACAAAAAAGCTCGTGTGCTTCTCTTTTCTTTCAGTCTTTCAGCTTCCCATTTTTACTTCTGCTCAGTTAATTACTCATTTATAATTATTTCCCTCTTTACGTGGGCATGTATTTTCCCTGGGAAGCTGCTGCCTGGTCCTTGGGAGTCAGTGTAACCTGACTCCAGTCCTGCTTGCTCTCCGTGAACCTTCTGGCGTCATGGAGCAGGCAGCTCTCAGCAATCAGGGGTAGGAGGCCAAAAGAGCCTGGCCTCAGGTGGGTTGTGAGGCCAGAAACCCCCATGGGGGCAAAGCAGGAGAAGCTGGGAGGGTGGGGAAGGGGAGGGCATCCCAGCATTGCAGCCTCCATCCCTTCACCTCCCTCTGCCGCCGCTCTTCTGCTGAGGAAACCAAGCTGGCAGCGGCAGCACTTTGTGCTTCAAAGGGGCCCTGAGAAGCAGTCACTGCTATTTGTGTAATGGGCTGAAATTCTTGAGTGAGCAGTGATACATAAAGGAAAAGTCTCAGCGTAATTACTGATCCTTACAGCTTTTCATGCCTGAGAATTTGAGGGTAAGGAAATAGCTGTAAGGGTAAGCAGGAGATAAATGTTGGTTCATGGCACATTCCTTGTTTAAACATTTTCAGCGTGTCCTGGGGTCGCTGTCCCATAGGCAGGGCTTACCAATGGTGTCATTCCTTTCTTCTTCATCTCTAAATCATCAAGCTTTCTCCTTGGACATCAATTAGAACCATCAGAGCTGATCAAAAAGAAGGGGGAAAAATTTTTACACAGATCCTCCATCACAATTTGCTTTCTAATTTTTTGTTTTAACTTTCACATTTTAAAAACTAGTTTTGAACACTTCTTTCTTGAGGTTGTGAGAAAATTTCCCTTCAGCCTCCCACAATCAAGTAATAATAGAAACAAAATATGTCCCCTTCTGTATTCACATTAAAGAGATTTATGCCTGTCCCTCTTAAGAGCTAGCTGCTACCATGACCTGCACTCTTTCATCTCTGCTTTCTTCTGGGTTCATATTAATTTCTCCGTAGTGGTAGAAATGGAGTTCCAGGCATGTGTTTTTCTCAGAATCAGGCTGAGACTGACTCTCTGGCCACAGCTTTGGTCAAGTTGGAGTTTGTCTGAGAAGCAAACTGTCTCTTTAGTGCCAGTAGCCAGAAGAAATTCTTCCCATTAATGCCAGCCATGCTCCAGCAGCCCTCTGCTTCATGGCAGTTTCTTTCTCCAAAGAGACCAAAGCTTTCCATGGTGTCTGACTGGGACACCTTCCGTGGCCCTGCAGAGTAGCACCTCAATTGATTTCAGCTCTCCCCGTTGACACAGTTTGCTGGATTTTGGAAAACACTCTATGGAAAAGAGTTCAGCAGCAGCTGGTGTGAAGCCACAGGCTCTGTGGGCTTTGCTCCCAGAGTGGTGCCAGCAGGCACAGCGCCGGTGCCTTGGGTCACACAGCAGCATGAGGCAGGGAAGCAGGACACGACCCGAGATGGAGCCATGGGCACCAGGGACAGCCTGGCTGAGCTCTCAGGCTGGGGCTGTTCCACAGCAAAGCACAAACCTCGCTTTTTCTCAGTGCCTCACACCTGAGCAGGAGCGAGAGAACAAAGTCTCCAAGTCAAAGGGGCCAAGCGCTGTGGGTGGAAAGAGCAGAGCCCGCGTTCCGTAACTTACCCGCTTATCTCAATATTGTACCTGGCACCACGGCACTGCAGCGATTGGAACCCCGTAAATACCAATGACAGATAGTAATTAGCACCCCATACATACCATCAACACATGATCTTGCCACTAGGAAGCAAGAACAAGTTTTTCATACCCAACTGGCTGAGCGAGCTTGAAGGTGAAAATAACAGGAAGATGCAAAAAACACTGTTTGAAAACAAAGATCTTCCTTTGGGGTCAAAATTTTTAATGAAAACAAAGCCTAAACCAGCAGCCTTGTACTAGTAGCCTTTGGCTCCAAAATGCCCTAAGTCAGTTTATATCTGGCTGATAAAAGGGTACTTGATTGATTCATTACAGCCAAAGGCTCAGCTCCTAGGAATGCACGGTGCTTAATATTTTTTCTGGGATCTCTTTGATCTCTGCTGGAGGTTGAGGAGCAGGCTCCAAATTATAAAGTATTTTTGGAATTATATTGAGACCATTTTTCATAAAAGTCACCTTCAAGTCTCCAAGATTCTCTCTAGAGAGACAGGGATGGTGGAAAACTTCTAGCATGACAGTTTTATCTGAGGAAAAGGAATATGACCAGTCTTAAAGGCATGGTAATCCAATCACATTTGGACAAGTATTTGAATGTGGACCTAGGACCTAAAGTTTTCTACACACTAAACCTAAAGCACAAGTTTCTATGAGGGTACATGGAAGCAATAATAGGTTTACAAATCTCTGTAGATCAGCTAGAGGAAGACAGGCATCCTACAAAAGGCACATGGGAGAAACTCGCCTTTCAATTCAGTGTGTTAAACTCCACAGTGGGTTAAATCTGGGCTAACAGAACACAACAGAGGCATGGCATCTGCTCTCTACCATTTCCCCTCTACACAGAGCTCTTCCTGTCCCCCTCGTACCTTAGAGCCCTGCAGGTCTTTCACTTTGTCCTGTCTGCCAGATCCTGGTCACATTTGCCAGGCTGCTGGAGAGCTCCTGCCATCAGAGCAGTGGCTGAGAGTCTGGGGGTCTCCTGATCACAGAGGGTGGTCAGCAGGACTGGAACCTGCAGTTCAGTATCTGACAAGTGCTCTGGCAAAGCAAGTCATGGAATAAGGAAACCTCCTTCAGCATAACTCTAATAACCTCCTCCACAACACTATAGAAACATGGAAGACCCTACATTCACCAACTACATTTACCTGAGCATTACAAAATATTAAATAGCATATTTAGCAAAACAAGAGCTTTCAGGTATTCTCTTTGGTAGGCAATTGTCAAGGGCAGAGCTGCATGTCGAGTTTGTATCTGCGTTGAAACCTCTGCTGACTTAATTAGAGTAAAATGCATGAAGTGTAGTCATTATAACCTGCTTTACAATGACACCAACATATAAAAGCCATGTTCATATGACAGGAGTGTCCAGGTTTTGCATCCAAGCCTTCGACAGGATTTGGAGGGGAGGAGAGGGAAGGAGGGGAGAAGGGAAGATTGTAAGAATTGCTGAGCTGATATTTCTAAAACCCTTGGAAACAGCCACTAAGTCTTTCGCTGCCTCCACCCTTCCCAGCAGTCTCATTATGGTAAGTAATGTTGCATTTATTTGAAAACTCAGGTTTTCATGAGGCTGGCTGTGCAGGGGAGCCAGCAGCACAAGTGGTGCTGACGATCTCTGCTCTCAAATGCTGAGCCCCAGCCCTCGTGCCCCTTCGGCTCCCAGGAGCATCTCTGTTTTCAGAAAGAGGCTTGAACTTCTGCCTTAAAGTAAAAGCATATCATGACAGATACTCTAATCACAATGTCTAAATATAATACAGGAGAAGACAATTTAAGAGAGCTCAGCTACGCTTTTTAAAGCAACTGTCAGGAAACTGACTCTGTGGCTTGCTGCTTTAGAGTAAGATTAAATGAATCAGTCTCACCATTTGAATGCGTGGGAAGTCAGAGACAGCAAAGTGACAACTAAGGACAGTTTATTTATAATTGGGCCCTCCTTCTGTAGCTGTTTGTGCACAAGGCCTGTGCACTAAGTACAAGAGTACCTGCTCTTTATGCAAAATTACTCACAAGTGCTACGTGTTCGTCAGGTGGATGGCTATGCTGGTTTGGCTGATTACAAAGTTCATGTAATTATTGAACTGTCTAGTGATGTTTGGGAAAAGAATACAGCTTATTATGCAGCAGCTTCAAAAGGCTCTGACTCCATGCTCCTTCAACCAGGAGTCTTTGACAATAAGGAAGAGCCTGAGCTGGGCATTGCTGCCAGGAGACTTCTGGAGGGATGGCATGGGCACTGAGGCACCATCAGTGCAGCAGCTTTGCAGTCAAGGCAGGTCTGTGAGGGCTGGAGGAGGCAGCAGCATCAGTGCGCACTTTATGAGCAGGGACCTTTGATACTTAAGCTGCAGATTCCCACTCCTTGGGCTAAAACACTTCTGGCTTTAACCCAGAGCTTTCCAAGACAAGACTTGCCACCAAGGTCAAGAGTGCTGTAGCTGGAGATGCAATCAGGAGCTTGGGAAAAATTCAGTAGTTTATGGTACTGTCTGATTAATGAGTCCATGTGGAGCAGCATCGAAAGAGAAATGGGTTTGTCAAAGGAAAAAAAGGTGGGTTTCTCATCTCTACCTCCTCAGGATGTGGTCCTCACCTTTTAAAGTGTCATTCTGAGTGAGTGAATGACAAAATCCACAAATCTGAGATAAAGCTGCTGAGAGAAGTACCAGGGAGTGGCTGAGTCCCTTGGAAAAAGTGCAGCACTGCTCTTTGCCCAGCCTCCAGATGGAAAAGTCAATGGAATGGAACTGACCTCAAGCTTTTATTCCTCCCCACTTTGGCAAGCTTTAATCTATAGCATCAGCCTGCACCCCTAACTGGGAAATATTATTAAAATGACATTAAATATTAAGAGAGACAACACAGCATCTCTCGCAGTGAGGGAGCTCCTGACACAGCAATCTCTTCCTAATAAACTGCCTTGACAAACAATTTACTTATGTTCTTATTTCAATTAGATGAACTTCACTGCAGCAGTAAGGGTGAGTGTGGCTGGGTGTTATTTTCAGAAGTAGTAGATATTTATTCCTCTCTCTCTGTGGAAGAGGAGGGGCAGCAGGGTCGCAAGACAAGACCCCATGATCAGAATTTTTAAAGCTGTGATAGTCCCAGCTTGTGACTAATTAGCAAGGCACAATGCTTTTGTGTCAAACCTTCACCAGTAGCTTAGCTTTTGGTACAGCATTAACAGTGGTGGACATTATAGCCAGGTTTGGCTCTCATAGAGGTCTGGGCTGGAAAAAGGGCTAGCCAAATAAGTGTAAATACCACAATACGCTGGCCAGAAGGCTCCTGCCAAGCTGAGGGCTGTGTTGTGGCCAGCCCTGCGTGTACCAAATGTACTCCTTGGCCCACAGCACCTAAACACAAAAACCCCCCAGGCAGAGCCCTGCTCAAGCCATGGGCTCAGATCTCCAGGCTCCCAGCTGAGCAAGGGAGTGGTGCAAAGACAGGAGAAGGACTGCTGGAAGGTACTCAGAAACTTAAAGCAAAGAAAATCCCCATCTCTGCTTCCTTGGAAACTTTGCCTGCAATTTCAGATATTTTCTGTTGACAGCATGAAAGGCGTGGAAGTAAACACGTGTGCTTGTCTTTGAAACACTGCTGGTCTGATGGCCATTTTGGGGAGGGGGATAAAAATGTTTAACTCAGGAAAAGCAGTTGCTTTCCAGAAAATCCCTTGAGGCTCTACACATCGCACAGGTTGGAAGCCATGAGGTTTCTGTCAGCACATCCATACTTATCCCTGAAGTATAGCACAGAAGATCAGCTCTGGCAAAGTGCCACAGAAAGTTTTATTACTTTAAAGTCACTGTGTTTGTTTTATAAGGCCTTACCAAAATTTTTACCTCAGTCTGTATAATTTTTTTTCCCATATAGTAAAATGCCTCTCTTTGAAAAGGCTTTTTCTGAGGCTGAAGGGTAGAGGGAAATCTTTTCCCTTGTTGCTGAAGGCATGTCTGAGATGAAACATAGCTGGTCTGCACTGGAAAGGCCATGCAATGGGATTTTTAAGGTGGAGAGTGAAATGGAATAAATAAAGCTGAGCAGTGATGTGGGGTGCATGAGTGGGCCAGGCAGTAGGAATTTTGCTTGTAAATCATCCTGTTAATAACTCCATAGAGTCTGTAATGATAGGGAACCTCACCTAATGTCTCATCAAAAAGTCAACACACTTTGCAGAACTGGGCATCCCTCATACAATCCTCTACAAAAGCACTCTATAGAGTGAATCACAGCCTTGTATGGAACTTCTTATTTTTATATGTGTTGCCCTTTTAATCTGAAATGGTCCCTTCCTTTCCCTTTGACTGGTGCTCAGGAATGGATTTAAAATGGGCATTAGATATAAAATTTCAGATCCAGAAGCAGAGAATTCGGAGTGCAAAATGATTCATCATGTGTGCATCCACATCCCTACAGAAGTTATTTGAAGTCTGGAGAATGTGATTTAGGAGGCTGAGCCAAACTGTCCACTGAGTGGTTGAATTTAGAGCTGCATATGTGTCCAGGGGCATCCCAGCATCACCAGTTGAGCTGATGCTGGCAGAGACTGCCCCTCCCTTGGAAACAGCACTTTCAGTAAGATGGAGAGCATGAGTCAAAGTTTAGGGGATACACTGATGGTTTCACCGAAGGAGGATGAGGAATTGCAAAGTGAAAACAGGGTAAAATTTAGAAAGAGATAATTGGAAGAATTTCCTGTTTAAAAATTTGCAAAAAAAGATATTTGAGGGAAAAGGAGTAAGGAAACTTTGTTTTCAGCAGGATACAAGGACTACATTTAAAGTTTTGTTATGTAGAATGGGATTTTTTTTCCCTTGCCCTAAGTCTACCTTTTAATGCAGCTATACTGGTGTAATAATCAACAAAGCCTGCATCACAAACGTGGTGCTCTCAGGAGCTAGGTACTGATGTGCCCTTTCCCACTGCAGCAGAGTAGGAGGGTTCCCAGTGAGCTCTGGGAAGCAGGAGTCTCTCAGGAATTTCTCAGCATAGCAAATGCACCAGTAGGTGCTATTGGCAATTTTCACCAGAATGATTTTCTTCAGCGAGTTTTTGTCTCTTCCAGCCAAGGACAAACCTCTGACACTAGCCCACATTATTGTTTGAAGAAAGATTGAAATCTCGTGATTCTGACATCGTTTTATTTTTAATTTCCACACTGCAAATGTCAGGGGAAAAAATACCCTAAAAATTATACTTCAGAAAAGACTATAATTACTTCCAATTAAATCATGGCCCTGGTTGTTTGAAAGACAACCACAGCTAGAATTTCATTATCTGATAAGCACTTTTCTTTAAAATATATTTCAAAGTTTCTTTTATTAATAATAAGAAGAAAGGGATCCAAGACCCTGCAACAATACCTGAGCCAGCTGCAAAAGCTCGACAATGGGAAATTGTGTTTAACCCCTCAAACGGAGAGGCCACATCATTTTTAGAGCATTTATTCCAGCGATACTCCTGATGGGGAGGCAGGCTCAGGAATGTGATCAGATGTGGTTTTAGGCTGGGCTGAGCTGACCCAGATCTCTGCCTTCCCCGGGGCACTGATCAGGGAGCTTCCCTCGCACCTCTGCTCCACCCACGGCACCTAAAGAGCTTTACAACATCTGTCCTGTTTCTCCACACTCCTGTCTCCATCAGGCTACATCTGTCGAAGCCACTGAGGCTTTATCAGCATCATCTGGTTTCATAGTGGGAATTAAGTCTCATCCCTCCCTATGCCTGTGCTGTAGGTCCATTTGTTACCCCCTGAAAGGGGCATTTACATCACGTGAGCTGCATGGAGGAAGCCACTGATGTTCAGACTGAGCAGAAATATCTGAGCTCTTATAAAGCCCCTCTTGCTGGTGCAGTGGGTAATTGTGCTGCAGGTTTTTGTGGTCTTATTTTGAACTTCAGCTGCGACAGAGCCATCAGTCCCCAACCCCACTCAAGTATGCAGCGTATTTTCCGTATGTGTTCAAAGATAAGGGCCTTCCCTCAGAACCTTACAAAATAAGCAGTCATACTCCCAGCACAGTACGCTGGCTGTTTTCTGATGTGCTTGGAAGCCCATCTGGATAATTTGCCGTGTGGAGGAGGGACTTGGGCTTGAGGGAAGGGGCAGGGGAGCTTCCACAAAACACCTGCCTGCAGAAAGGCTTCTGTGTGCAGGGATAGGTGACACTGAAGGCCTCAGTCACCAGCAGCAACCCAAAATCCCTCTCACAAGGGACAGGATTTTCTCCAGGTGATGCCAAGGGGTAGCCTATAGCAAGTGTTTGCTAATGATGATCCTTGTGGGTCCCTTCCAACTCAGAATATTCTGTGATTAGCAGAGATGTGATGGACATACCATAACAGGCTGCCTGGGCATCCACAGCTTGCACACAGAACAGACATTACTGCTATTAATGGAAAAATCCTTCCCCAAGTATTCCACATCAGAGTGGCTACTCTCTCAGCTAGTCTTACTAGGTGGAAAGAAATTAAAAATTGCAATTGACTCACCAGTAAAAATATGTGAGTGTACCCAGCAAATAATGTAGATTCCCCTAGCACTTACCTAATAATTTTGCTTTTAATTAAACTGTCCATTCCCTCACTGATTTACATTTAAAAAGAAAACAACTGAGTGTATTTCACTGGGAAAGCTTCCCCTGGTGTTAAAAAAAAAATATTTTGCTTTGCCTAATGGGCAAGATTTGGGGCCTGATCCTTGTTAACAACTTGCTGCATTTCAGCTCCACCGTGAAGGCAAACAGGTATGAAAGATTGTCACTGAAGGGGACATGCTCACCCTGTGTGCTTACAGCCTTTCTCTTCTGCTTTTTTGGGTCTTTTTTTGGTTGGTTTTTTTTTTTTTCTTTTGTTTTGGTTTGGTTTGTTTTGGAAGAGGTATTTGTTATGTTTTTGTTGTTGATGTTGTTTTTAATGTACCACACATTCTTTTATTAGTACATTTTTAGGCTCAATCTCTCCAAAGAAATAAATGCAGTGGATGGACACTGAACCAAGAATGCTGGGAGCCACCGACCCACCCCCAGCTTTGGGGAAAAGAGGAATAAATTGCATCTCAGCAGCAGCACCCCTGGCAATGCCCCACAGGCAGGGTTTGGCAGAGCCACCAAAGAAGAGGAGCTGATACCACCGTGGCGTTTCTGGCTCTGAGAGACCAAAGGACATCTTGTGTCCACTCGCACAACCCTCCTAAAATGGGCATGATGACCAAAAATTACGTTTTAAAACTCACCTGCCTTTCTTCTTAAACTTGACTTTCAAACTCCGCAATGATTTCTAAGGGAATAGAAAAAGAAGCCCAAGCTCTCACCAATTCCAGCAAGAAACAGTAACTCCTGCTGCTCCCGCTGCAATTACGTATAACCTCAGGTTGTTACCAGCAGGCCCCTGAGACACACCAGGGAAACACCAAGTGCCTTTCTGGGGGAGTTGCATGCCAAGACCACCAAGATTTGCATATGTGGAGTAGAAATGGAGATGCTTTGAGTGCCAGCCCAGTGCTGTAAAAAGGCCACCCCTCCTTGCCCTGGGTTAGTGCCTGCCACCACCACCCAGCAGCCACGCTGGACATTGCTGGGCATGCTGGGCATGCTGCCTTGGTGGCACCTGATGCTCCATGGCACAGCTGAGCATGCCATGCACCTGCACCCAGACCAGGGCTGTGTTTGTGGGAGACCCAAATATGCAAATGGAGAAATGAAAAGACCTGCAGATGAGACATTAAAAGGCGTTTCTCCAGTGCTGGCTTGCCATCCTCCCACAAAGGGAAGGGGACAAAGAGAAGAGGTAGTTTGTTGAGGTCGGAAAGTCTCTCAGGATTCAACATTTCAGTGACACACCCTGCAGTCTCCAGCAGGAAGAGAGGGGACCATGATCTCTCCAGAATGGCCTTGCCCCGGGGCTGCTGCAGCTGCACTGCTGAGACTGGCTCCCGACAGAACGTTCACACCACAGGTATGCTCACACCACAGCTCTGGCTTTGGCTCAGGGACCCAGGTGACAAGGGGTGTAACATCCTTGCATGGATGCTCAGTTTTGGGGAGAATGGAAAGAAGGTTGTAGGCTCAGAGCTGGGCCATCTCCAGAGTGCATCCCCATCTGTTCACAGCAGTGGGGAAGTAAAGCAAGGGGTTGTAGCCCCTTAGCTCCAACCACATGCACCAAGTCCTCTCCAAAAGAGACACTCAGGAGGACACACCTGTGTGGGCTGGGGAGGAAGGCTGCACCTAGCTGGGCAAATCCCTGCTCCCTCTACATGCCCACAAAACACCAGCATTGTCTATGCACCACGTTTTCACAGCCAGTCTGGGGCTTAGGTCAGGACCTATTGGGGCTGGGTTCTATTCACCAAATGTGGCCTCATTTAGCAACAATATTTAAAAACATGTAAGATTAGAACAGTCCTTGTGGGTGGAAACATGCCCATTAATTTTCCTATCTTGGGACAAATTGTAAGTGGATGAGAGTCTATAATGTCCTTGGTGATATTGAACCTGAGAGGCATTCAGGAATTGCTTCAGGACCAGCCAAGCAGTCCATCAAGTTCAGCACCTTTTCCCTAAGACAAGCAGAATAACCTGTGCTTTGAAGCCAACAGCTTTAGCATTTGCCTAAGTATGTCACACACAGGTTTGGACGTTCCTGTGTCCCTCTTCGGGCTCCATCTGCCAGGCACAGGGCCAGGGGGCATCACTTCCATGCCCAGGCCACACCTTGTGAGTCCTGCAGACATCTCTGATGATGCCTTCCTCCTTTTCTTCTGGCAAGGAGTGGGTTTGGTTTATATTTTAAGCTCCTGTGTCATTCCAGCTTTGATGGATGTGGAGTTAACACAGACCCCAGAGGCTATGGGATAGCCCGGGGTGAAAGAAAGGGAGAAGAAACTCTCAGTGCAGTCTCACACAGCAGAGACTGGTACATCTGCCCCCATTCTGCAGCTGAGGAGAGTGAGGGTGATGTGACTGACCTGGAGCCACGCTGCAGCAGAATGGAATGCCAAGAAGTGAAGCTGGTTCCTGTAGCAGCCTGCTCCTCTAGTTTTGTCCTCTGCTCTTCTCCAACACTTCTCCAACCCTTCTCCATATCTCCTCTTGTGTCTCCCCCCGAAGGGAGGCAGGCTGGGATCAGAAGGATCAGCAGCCTTGGAAAGCAGATAAGGTTCTCCATCATAAAGAAGACAGCAGTGCAGAATTACAATGACCAGAAACACGTTTTAGTAAAATATGAGGCTTTTGACTCACACCTAGAGCTGAACCCTGAGGGTCTCCATAGCTAAATAAAAGAGGGACAAGAAACAAGTTCAAATACTGTGACTGCTGTCACCTGCACGTCTGCCCTCCACCTCTGGCCTGGACTTCCCCAGTGGTCCAGCTGAAGGCAGGTCCATTTCTTTCCAAGATTTAGTGACGGTTGATCTCGAGATCACTCTCAAAATGAAGCAGGGACGAGACGGGAGCAGGTTTTGCTCCCTCTGCTGTACGTACTCCTCCAGTGCCATCCCAGCCCACTTTTGAGCCCTCAATCACCTCCACCAGCCCTGCGTGGCACTCCCTGACACATTTAAAATGTATCCTCAGCTTCACGTTGCAGACAGAATGCTAATGGGCCGTGAGACAGCTCTCCTGTAGTTTCAGGCATTTTTTCAGGGCAGGAAGAAAAATCATGCAAAACACTGAAGATACCTTGCAAACAAAGATGGCCCACGGCAGCCTGGGGATCACATCCTCCGCAGCGCAGCCGTGGCCATCCTGCTCCATCGGCTGGTCAGCATGGCTCCTTCCCTGACCTGCTTTTATCTGCAGGCACCCGCAGCACCCCGAGGCAAGGGCCGGGCTGGCTGGAGCGCTTGACTCGCACTGGAACCCCCAAGTAGAAGTTACCTCTTGCCTCGTCCTGCAGACAGCAGTGGGAGTAGCCGGGTGTTGAGCCCTGCTGCGACCAAGTGCTGCGGTGGGAGAGATCTGGGTGGCACCAGCAGCAGCGAGAGGCAGCGTTTTGGGGGATCAGCAGTGACAGCAGGCACAAAGGGAGTTATGTCTTCACCGGTCCAGTCCCAGACTGCTCATCTGTAAGGAGCTCCAGGCAGGCAGATCCAGACGGCTGTT
>VWZP01006849.1:1283056-1414277 GCA_013396995.1 Dicaeum eximium
GGGGCCTGCGGGCGGCCCGGCCGCGCTCCCCTTCCCGGCGCGCCGCAGTGGGCGAGCGCCGGCACCGCCGCCTCGCCGGAGCCGGGCAGGGCAGCGCAGGGGAGGGCATCGAAGAGGAGAGGAGAAGAGGCCTCGGCCACTGGCGGGGCGAGCAGGGCGCCGGCTTCTTTCTGGGGAGGGGGCGGCGGTGCTGCACCGGAGCGTGCGGTGGAAGTTTAGTGGTTCCTTAGAGCATCCTAACTTCGGCGGCGCCCCTGCTTGTGCCTGACTGGAAAAAGAGAGCGGATGGGAAAAATACCCTGAAAGTGACCCACAGAAACAAATTCCCCGCAGCAGATACGGGAAGGTCTGCGGCCAGGCTCTGCAGCATGCCATAAGCCTCAAAATAGCTGAATATCCTAAATGGCAGGAGCCGGAGATAGCATAAAGGCTGATAGAAATTGGTTTATCTCTGTTGTGTTGCGGTATGCTTGCGGGTTAAATTGCTGCTGAATGGCTTCGAGGGAGGTGGATGAGGGGTTAATGATTGTTTTTCCCTCCTAGTTGCCATGAGAGGTCCTTAGAATTCCCTGCAATATCGCAGTGCATAGATAAAACTTACTTATCGCAGGGGATGCAATTTCCTCCTTGGAGGGAGGCAGGGACTGCCATCCTCCCCTGCGAGCCTCACGTTGTGTGCGTAAGCAGCTCGGTCTGTAGCCCTCCGCTGGAGCATCAGGTACAGCGAGGCCACCGAGGAGAGCAGAGGAACCGAGGGCTCGGATGAGCACTGCGACGGGCAGGCACAGCCCTGCTCCTGCCCTTGGCCCAGCACCCTCGGGTGGCACACACGACACGCACGCCCACCGCCACCACCGCAAGGCAGGCGAGGGGAGGTGAAACCGAATCCCCGCCGTACCGATTTCAGAACATAGGCTCTTTGACAGAAAAAGCACCCCGGGAGGAAATGTGACACCTCAAAGGCCTTATGAAGTGGTTCCAGTAGAAATTTAAGTGAGTGGTAACATAGAGCGCACGCAGAAAGTCACCCAGCATTCTTGATGTGCAGGTGAGGTGGTGTGTGCTTGTGCAGAGCAGCTGGCTTAAATACCATTTCTGGGAAGCAGAATGGTGCCTCACCTGATATTAATAGGCGAGGCATGATAAATAAGTGACTATCTGGTGTGAAATCCTCTCCCACACACACTGTGCCAGGAGAATTTTCCCATTTGTTTTAAAGAATTTGGAGGTTTTGCCCTTGTCTTCTCCTCTCCTGGGTTTTTCCTCATCCTTTTTTTTTTTTTTTTTCCCTTCTGGCTGATGGAGAGCTTAGCAGTAAAATGAAGGACATAAAAATATAATAAGTGAAACAAAACAGAAGTAACACTGCTGCGCAATGTTTGACCTGATTTTTAGTTTCGTTTGTGAGCTGTACAAGGAAATGAGTTGAGTTTCAAAGCAGACCTCATCAGGTGTAATCCTGCATGGCCTCTGCTCCAGACTTGGGGCAAACCAGTGGCTGCCACGCTTCTGAGCACCAGAGATGTGGCTTCATCAGGAGTGCCTGTACTGGCTTGGTACAGAGGAGGTGAATGGCTTGAGCCAGGCAAGCATTTGGATTTCTGGATCTTCCTCTAAGCAGTGTTGCTGTCACCTTTGCACTCACCTTGTGACATTTCCTACTGTGCAGAGAACAGAGACAGGCTCTATGGTCCAGGGGAGACCCCAGTTAAAGAGGGGGGCCTGGCAGACATCACAGGCTGTGGGTGGATTTTTGCCTAGGATGGGTGTTTCCAGCGATTTCCTTGGTGTCTCGTACCAGGCATCCTTCCCAATTGCGTAAAGAGAGGTATTTATATGTATTAACCTTTATTTTCTAAACAGTGATTACCTCTGTTTTGGTTTTGTTTCTCTTCGTTTTGCTTCTTACTTATTCTTGACAACTTTGTTGCAATTCAGGGTGTATTTTTAGCAGCCACATCGGTAGTTTTCTATGTGGGTGGCTCATGGAATTAATCTGTGTAATATTTGTAAATTGTACCTCGCCACCGGTGCGGCTGCTGGAGCTGAGCAGAGGCAGGGACCTGCCTCAAGCTATCCTTGTCACACGTGGGGCTGGGAAAGCTGGAAAATCTGACCCTGTATTCGTTGTGGACCAGATCCCATTTAATGCTAGAAACAGGCCAGCCCTGCTGGGTTTTGAATGCATCCTCAAGTCTCACCAAAGCACACAAAACTTGCTCATCAGGGAGGTGGCCCCAGTGAGGCGGAGTAAAGGTCTTTACCCCAAAGTTCATGCAGGGAGATGATAACTCAGAGACGCTTCCTGTTTATGAAATAATAACCAGAACTTCAGCTATGTCAGTGCTGGGACCAAAAGCCTAAGTTTTTATTTGCTCAGGATATGGCTATAGCCAGGATAACAGGAAGCCCCCTCCAGTTAAAATTATTGTTCTTATCGTGCTGCTGTGTCTAGTGATTAAACAAGTTTGCTATGTAATGGGTGAAAAATGCTGTTTTATTTTCAGAAGGGGAAAGAGCATTGCTGGGATTAGGGGCTGGGGTGAGCAGACAGAGAGGCAAGCTCAGTTACTCACCACAGTCATCAGCCCTTGGACTCTGTGCAGTGCATTCCTCTTGGTGGCTGTAACAGGTGGGGAAGACCCAGTTGGCTTCAGCTGGACACCTCAGCTGGCCTGGAAAGTGAAATAATTTTCTTTTCTCCATTTGCTCAGGTTGTTATTTACTGCCCAGTTTTACATGGTACTTTGAGACCACTGGATTTGGTTTCATCCAAATTGGATAAGAGTTGCCTGTGCTCCTTGTTCAGTGTGGGTTCTTCTACTGATGGGGAGCAGCCTAGAGATCTCCTTGGTGCCTGTGAGGCTTTTGAACTTAGCTCAGCCCTGGGAAGTTAGACTGTGTATTTGGAGATAGATAATGGACTTGGGTGGCTAAATGAATAAGGCCCCATTTTGGCCACATCACAGCAGTGGTGCATGAAAGTACATGAATATTTGGTCAGGAGGACAGTGGGGAAGTGAAATCATGACGGGATTGGTGACCTGGGCCTGGAAGTAAATCTCTGTCCTGATTGTGAGCCTCACCAAGTGGGTCCCAGGTGATGGTGTTAGAGCTGTCCTGCCAGATGGTGAGGTCAAGGGACGTGCAGTCACCTTCTGCTCAGACCAGGCTAAGACACCAGGAAGAGGCAGATGAGGCAGATTCTTCTAGCTGCAGGACTCAAGGCAACTGTGATAGTGCTGCCCATGGGCAAGACCCCTGAGAGGAGTTTGCAAAGGCATTCAGTGGTGGCCTTACAGCTCTTGCGGTGTCCCCATCCCTGTGTCTGTAGTGGATGGGTAGGCTAAGACTGGTTTGTTGGGGTTTTTTTTCAAGGTTCCACGCTTTTCCTCTCTGATCCCAATTTAAGAAGATATTTTCAGGTCTGTGCCTAAATTTAAGCTCACAGGCAGTGCTGCTGACTGCATTAGGATTGTTTATGTCTTTAAAGCTGGCCACACGCTGAAGTACCTTTCTGACTCACAGCCTCTATAGCTTAATCACTCCATTTATAAAATGAGGTTGTTTCCTCACCCTTACTAGGAAATCTCTGCCCTCTGAATGTGAAATATTATTTATAGGTCTTTCTCTTACTTTTGGAAGGATAAGTGGTTGATAACAAGAAGTGAGAATTAAACATTATTTACAGAAAAGGTTGTTTCTTGAGCCATTTACATACCCTAATGTGGACCAAGGTAATTAACTGGAAGCCTTCTCTTTTAAAAATATTTCCCTTAGCAGTACAGAATTCACCTTTTCTTTTGAAAATAAACACAGATGATAATTTCAGTCCAGACAGGGCATTTAGTAATTTGTTTGTCATGCAGGAAGAGTAGGGGCACGTTACCGCTACCACTCATTTGCAGCATGGAGCACCCCTGAATACTCCCTCATTTGGCCATATCAGTAAACTGAGGTCCACCCTCAGGAAAGCACAAGTGCCTCTCTTTTGGGACCACTCCTGAATTCAGGTAGCCTTCAGAATTGGGTAATATTGATGGCAAAAATACTTCTACTAAGACTTGCCCACACACGTGAGTGCAGGAGCAGCCTCTGCCTCCGTAGGCCAGCAAAGGCATTGCCACATCTCAAAATACCTGGAAAAATCCACAGTCAGGACTAAATTAAAAAGCTGTCTGTGCCATTTGGATTTGTTTGTTGAATGGAAGTAACAATAAGCTGTAATAGTGTGTATTTATACAATGCTGTGTATGTTCAAGGTGCTATATAAAGAGTGGCTGGCTGTTCAGGCCACTGACAGAATGATGCCAAGGAACAGTCTTTTGCTTACTTACAGGACATGTGCAGAATAGCCAGAGGAAGGGAAGCACCTTCAAAAAGTGAACCCCTAGAGCTGCTCCTGAGCTAGATTCTGGTACAGATCAGCCACAGTGTCACTGAAACCCAGGGAGCTACACAAGGGGAAGCAGGGTCTCCACATGATGAGCATTCGCCTGTCTGTGTCATGTTCTGCAGGGAGAGGGAGTGTTATGCTGGGTGAAGGATGCCATAGTTTGCTCCCTTGGTTTTCTTCAGCATCACCACTGAATGGGGCATATGTTTGGAGAAGCTGAAGCTCACTCTATTTACACGTTGTTCTCTGTCCTGCTCACCTTCCAGGGCTGTGCTGACATCTGTCTCTGGAAGGACAAAATAAGAGCAGTCACATACAGCTCCTTCCGTGAAAAGCAGGAAAGATCATCCCACAAGGCATTGGTGTTTGCCAGAGATACTTGGGAAACCATGAAGGGCAGCTGCCTTCTCTGTTCTTTATAGGTTTTAATCCATAAAGGTGCTAGCAAGACCTGGAACAATGGTGTTACCTGGCAGAACCCTGCAGGCTAACTATCTCCTTTGGTCCTGAAGGCTGACAGGTTGGACTCTGGGCTATGCTGAAATGCCAAAGAAACTTACCTCTCACCAAAATAATTTAAATCATAGGAAATGGGCAAAGGAAAGATTTTTAAAAGTGTTTTAAAGCAGAATATCAAATGCCTGTCCAGAATATTTTTAACAGGTTTGCCCAGCATATTCCCCATGTATGGACAGTCTACAGCATGTCCAGGCTGTCATCGTTGCCCTTTGCTTTGTCACTGAAAAGATTTTACCCCCTCTGTAACTCCTCTCTGCTTTGCTTGCTCTGATTCATTGTCCTTTTAACTGTGGGTGTAGAAAAACTATTCCTTTGTCTTTGTCATGTCTCTCCATTGTGTTCCTTGGGCTAAATCATATCTCGAACACATTCTTCAGCTCTTTCACTTGTATCTTTTCCCCTTGAGCTCTGACCATTCTCCTGGTTCTCTGTGCTCCCTTCAGCTAGTCCATGTCTCTCTTGAATGGCACTGCTAGAGCACAGTGCTGTATTTGGGTCCTGTGCTGCCAGGGAGAGCAGAACTGTTCCTTCATGTCTGTTACAGTCAGTGCTCCTTTTTGGTTTAACTTCTCTGTCGTAACATTGTTCATCTCTGTGCAGCTTGTGATGTGCTGTGGCTCACAGATCCACTGTGTCCGAGAAGTCTGATGCCTCATGAGCCATTTTCTATCCTGTATGTGTGGAGGTAGACTTTCCTACCTAAGTGTGTGATTTTTGATCTGTCCCATTTGAATGTCATCCTGTACCCTTCAATTTGTCGTGATTGTTTTGAATTCTTACATAATTCCCCTAATTTTGCAATCCTGCTTGGTGTCACCTGCCAATTTAAAAAGTGCAAGCTCTGTTTATTCACTGAGATAAGCTTTGTTGTAGATTCTGCAGTCCCAAATATAAAGTACAGAAGAGAAGAAATGGGTTCATAAAAACCAGAAAGATAACCTTGCCCACAAAATATAAAAGAAACTGGAAAACACAGGCAACACTTGGCATTGTTTTCATACCTGTTCTTCTACTCTCCTTTGGTGCTTTTGAGGTGTTCCTAATATCAGTTGTATTTGCTGTGCCAAGCAAAAGCAGAACCTTGCTGTACTAGGCATGACATTGACATGAAGGGGTAGATAATCACCACCCCAAAGGATTTGCATTCCATATAGATGCAGACACAGGAGGGTGCATCATACAAATTGTCAGGACACTTTCAGGGGAGGAAATCACAATGTGTGGGTTTGCCACAACATTTGTGACAGAGGTTCCTCCGGGAAAGGAAAGGTTGGGCTGAACATTGAGAAGGAGTAAGTCAGGAACAGGAGAGAAGAGGACAAGAGAGACATGTGGGGAACAAAGTGACTGTAACAGAAGAGAGGGAGATGATGCCTGAGAACTTCAGGGGCTGAGGCTGTCACAGCCCAGGCTGGCAGGAACAGAAAATTGAGTGAAATGCTGAAGATCCCATCTTGGACTGTTTCTGCAGTTGCCCTTACTAACTTCAGTCTCTCCCACTCTCTTCAGACTTGTCTCTCCCAGCTTTTTACCCCCCTGCAGCTGTCTCTAACATCTTTGGAAGAGAAAGTGAGTGAGGACAGGAGACACTACCTATCTTCTAATGCTCACAGGCAGAACAGAGAGTGTGTCTGGGGATTCCCCATCTGGAGCTGACACCAGAAGCAAAACTGATGCTTGTGGCATTTGCTTAAAATCTCTGATACTGCTCACCATGCTCAGGAAACTCTGATGGGACAGAGATTATCTGAAACACCAGCGCTTTTCATTGATCTGAGATTCTTGTGGTTTCCTCCTTCTCTGCCATTGCTCTTCTTGTGACAATGGTGTCTATGCAGGACAAATTTGATGTGCCATCCTCCTTCCTCCTCCCCATCAGGCAAATTCATGTTGAATTTTCCCTCAGCCTGCACATGATGTCTTTAAGGACATATGTGACTGTCCCACCCTCTCTGTCATCATGTCTGCTCTACTCTCACCATCAGTCAGGGTGGCCAAAAAAGGTACGAGCATGGAGACCCAGTCATCAGCACTGAGCTCATGGGTGAGAGCCACACGTGCATCGTCCTGCACATGGATTTGCATGGCCTGGAGGCTGGGCACATCTCAAGCACGTGAGGCTCAGCACACTGTTCTCCCTAGTAACATGGCAGGTATGTCAGTATGTTTGGCAGTGAGTTTGTAAGGTTATGGTCTTTCTCTTGGGTGAAGAGAGCAAGAAGAGCTCTTTCTTTGCTTATAGTTTGGGGCCAGGTTGTTTATTTGCTACTGGATGTGATCCAGTGGATTCAGTATGTCTTTGCACAGAGAGGAAGCAGCAGAGAGGAAACAGTCCAGGAGGTTCCTGGAGCGTGTGGAAGATGACTTCCTGACACAGCTGGTGAGTGAGCCGGCAGAGGAGGGCTCCCTGCTGGGGCTGTGCTATGCGAACAGAGAAGGACTTGGGGGTGATGTGGTGTTTGGAGGCCGTTTTGGGTACTGTGGTTGGTTTTCAATTCTCAAGAAGGAGGGGGCTCAGCAGAAGGGGTACCTTGGACTTCTGAACAGGGCAGACTCTGGCCTGTTTTGGAGACAGATTGATAGAGTCCTTTGGGACAAACCTGAGGGACAAAGGAGACGGGAATACTGGATGTTCTCCAAGAAACAAATCTTAAAGGCACAAGAGCACTACAAGAAAGTTATTGACGTGCTGGTGCATGTCCAGAGAAGGGCAGCAAAGTTGCTGAAGGATTTTGTGCACAAGATTCAGGAGGAGCAGCTGAGAGAGATGGGTTTGTTTAGCATGCAGAAAAGGAGGCTCAGGGGGACCTTATCTTTCTCTACCACCACCTGAAAGGAGGTTGTAATGAGGTGGGGAACAGCCTCTTTCCACAGGTAACAAATGACAGGACAAGAGGAAACGGCCTCAGGTTGTACCAGGGAAAGTATAGATTGGATATTATGAAAAATTTCCTTATGGAAAGGGTTTGTGAAGCATTGGACCAGGCTGCCCAGGGAAGTGGTGGAGTCCCCATCTCTGGAGGTATTTACAAGGCTTAAAGATGTGGTGCCAGGGGACACGGTTAGTTGTGCACTTGGCAGTGTTTGGTTAACAATTGGTCTCATTGGTCTCAGAGGTCATTTTCAACCTAAGGAATTTAATGGTTCTGTTTATTTTTGCTTGAAGACATGAAGGTTTTTTCTACTTACAGGTTGTGAGGCAAACACAGGATGGGGGATAGCCAGCAAGCTCCCTAACTATTAGCTGCATTGATGGGGTGTTACACGTCAGGAGAGAACGTTACAGGAGACTTGGACTCTAGCAGCAATACTCAGAGAATATCCAGTACCAGAAAACTTGCTGAACATTTCAAAGAAAGTTTGTTTTTTTCAGGAAGATCCTTTAGCTTGCCCAGAATATTTTTACTTGTAGGCAAAATTTGTAAGCATTCTTTACTTTTGAAGTGCGGTTTATATTCTGCTCTTGTCTGCAACAACTCCAGCACGTCGATGTATTTATCTTTTCCTTGTTAACACTTGCCATTCCTGGAACATCTCCTGCTCAGCAGCTGTTTGTAGGTGGGTTTTTTTTTCCTCTCCCATCATCTTGTACCTTTCCTTCCTGTTCAAGGCATCCATAAACCTCTTGTAGTGACATCATAGCTGTTTCCATAGCAACAGATTATGATACTAGAACAGAGGATAATATCAAACAGGAGGAGGAAGAGATAAATTATGGTGTTTGTGTGCGTGTGTCTGAGGGCTTGATTATATTCCTACATCTCTTCCAAGGGTGTTGTCTGCCTAGCTTCTTCTCTGTTTATCTTACATGCCTTTTAAAGGTTCGGAAAATGCGAAGTAAAAAAAAGATCTGGAGGTCAGAACAATACAGACGCATATTTTTGATGGTCTCTGCGTAAACCTAGTAGGCTGAGATCTATTTTTTTGCCTCTGGTAGCTCTCCTGTGTCTCCTGAGAGTAGTCTTGAGAAAACTTAGAACCACAACAATCCCCTGGTATGGCTTCACTTTTACATTAATTACCAATTATTTATAGCCATTAGCAGCTGGGATCCGAAGTCAAGGATATCTGTGCTGCAGATTTTCCAAAAGATGGACTGACACATGGCATTGGCCCAGAGAACACACAACTGTATTTGAGAAGGGATGTGGCAGGTGCTCAAATTAGCCAGAGAAGAATGGGGAGAAGAGGGACAAGTACCCACAAGGATATTAGAGGGACTGTGATCTCTAGACTGCTTCAGCCTGCCCGAAGAGTGGTCTGAGCCTCATCCCAGCTTTTCACAGTGGTGTTTGTGGCAGGAGTGGGTTGTGGGCTAGTTTTTGACCATCTGCGTGGTTCTTCCATGGTTTTGGGCTATCCCTCTGTCAGGAGCTGACAGCAGCAGGATTGAAGAAGGGTGAGTGCCCATATTGCTGCATATGTATGATGCTAGGAAGGCTATTTCCTTAAAGCAATAGGCTGGAGGAGAAGAATGTCCAGCTAAAATACATGGCATTTTATTTTCTCCTAGGCAGCATTTAATGTTGACAAATTCCACATAGTTTGGCAAGGATTTTCAGCAGGTCTTCGTTTACCTCCAAATAGTGGTAATTTCCAGCCATCATTGCTACTTTCCTATTTAGATGTTTGACTTCAAAAGCTGGAGAAAAAATTTCAAGAAAACTGTCTTTGATATCCTCATAGCTCTGTGTGTGTGTGTGCAACCTTTAATCTTCCTCTTGTGGCAGAATTTCTGGAGAGTTAAATAGACATTACTAGTCTTTAAAATACCTGGAATAGAGTAGTCTCTAACTTGAAAATCTCTGGTGACACACTTGAGCTCCTAAACATTGACAAACAGAATTGATCCCACCTTGAGGTACTGTGGTGCCCCAGGGAGCAGTGAAGTGAAGGGGTCTGGGCACAGCAGTGCCAGGCAGTGTGTCAGCTTGCCTTGGCAGCGCATTGGCTGGGGCAGTGTGTAATGGTGCTCTCTCCATTTTGGGAATTCAGCGCTCGATGAGCCCTGGGTCAGCAGCGGAGCAATGCTGGGGTGAGGTGATGCCCATCCTCCAGCTCCCAGTATGTCAGTGCACAGGAACTTTCTGGTAGCTGGGCAGGCTGCTGGTGTGCTCAGTGGTGATGCAGAGCGAAGTTTTTGGTCAAGCTGAGGGTTGCCAGGATGGAGAGAAGGTGGCAGATCACACGAATTGCCTGAGTCACTCAAACTCTGCAAGGCCATCAGGAGTTAGAGCTGTACAGAAGGCATGTGAGCACACAAGACCTTGGCAGGAATTAATAGTTAGGTCACCTTAATGGAAGCCTATTGGTAGCCAGACAGAGGACTGGTAGGGTGTGCTTCCCCTGCAAGCACCCACATGATGCACTAGGCCCAGCTTCAGAACAGGCTGACAGCTTTGTCCTGCAGGGAGCACACTGCCATGATCAGGCCTCAGGGTGATGGAGGCTAGGGAAGCAGCAACAAGGTCCTTTGTGGAGAAAAGAGAGACCACAGCCTTTCCTCTGAAACTAATTACAACAAAAGGACATCTCTTGGCTACAGCCAGTTTGTGGATAGCATGGAGAAACCCAAGATCTCATAAATCCTCCAAGTCTACAAAGAAACTGGGGATCACATTTTTTCATTACTACAATAAAAAAAGAATTCATCATCTCTTCCACACAATCAGTGGCACCACTGGAAACCTGCCTTCCCACCTAATTCTCGCTCTCCATTCTTTCAACAGCAGAATATGTGTGTATTTAGCAAGTGGAGATAAGAAACAGGTTGCAACCCCCATTTTAAAATAGCTGCACCACCTGGAAAGGACATGTGAGACCCAGACACAAGCATATCCCATTGATGATGACAGTACTTCCCTTGCAGTGTCATTTTCCTGTCGCTTCTCTGAGGCTGTGAGCACCTGTGTAACAAAGTGCAGAAGCCTGTGCTGCCTGCAAGCACGTGCGAGTCAGAAGGGACAGCAGGTGCTGTTACTGAGCAGTGCATGCAGAGCGCAGGTGGAGGAATATCTGTGTGTATGTGTGTGTATGTGGGACTCCTTCCATGTTTGTAGGCACTGCAGGAGTGAACACACGTGTTTGGTGTGGCTTCATCCCCTTTCTCTGCGGAAGACAGCATGGGCCTGATTCTCCTTAGCGCTGTTACACCATTTTTCTAACAAACTGTATTTGTAGCAGGGCTCTTTTCCACTGCTGTGAATGAAGAAGGGAGATTTATTATAAATATAAATTAGGCTTTGTGTGTGTTTGTGAGCTGTCACAGCCTGTACAGGAAGAAATATAAACAAGTGAATGCAGGGTGTTTATGTGGAGCGATGCTGTGACAGTGTATGTGTTGGCAGGAGTGCTGTCTGCAGTCTCTGCATAAGGGCTTGTGTTGCCAGTGTGAGTGTGGAAGACTGTAAATCACAGTGTGTTCAGGAGGGGACACTGCCACTCTGCCTTTAAAAGGCAGGAAGAGTTTTTTTTTTTCAAGCAATGTGACTTTTAGGCTGAACAAAAGGGTTACTAGAAATCCAAGCTTGAGAAAAATATCATTCACAGAATCACAAGGTTGGAAGAGACCTTCAAGATCATGGAGTCCAACCCAGCCCTAACAGCTCAACTAAACCGTGGCACCGAGTGCCACATCCAGTCTTTTTTAAAACACACCCAGGGATGGTGACTCCACCACCTCCCTGGGCAGACAGTTCCAGTACTTTATTACTCTTTCTGTGAAAAACTTCTTCTAATGTCCAGCCTGTATTTCCCTTGGCACAGCTTGAGACTGTGTCCTCTGGTTCTGTCAGTGCTGCCTGGAGAAAGGGGCCAACCCCACCTGACTGCAGCCACCTTTCAGGGATTGTAGAGAGTGATGAGGTCACCCCTGAGTCTCCTTTTCTCCAGGCTGAACACCCCCAGCTCCCTCAGTCGTTCCTCACAGGGCTTGTGTTCCAAGCCCCTTCAAGACATTCTTATGGAGAATGATGTGTAATCCACATCCACCAGCTCATCTCTATCCTGATCCAGAACAGCTGCGTGGCAGGCATCTTTTATACATCTTCTCCCAGGTTTTGGTGGTCCAACTGGACCAGTTCTTGGATGTCTTCAGCTCTGCTGATGTGTCTCAGGCCTACCTCTGTATCCTCAGTTATTTGAGACTTTAGCCAGTGGTGGGATGTAATGGGTCTGTATGCAAACACAGTATCCCCTGAGGAATCTGTATCCCTTCAGATGTGTTTACTGTATCACTTACAACGTATCTAATGTAGATGAGACTACCTCAATAAAGTAGCTTTATCTTTCCCAGTATCTCTGCCTGTGGGCGCCTGAATCCCAGCTTTGTCCATGCTCAACCTTGAACTCAAGCTACAGAGTTCCCCTCTTCAGGACTGGGCTTGGCTTAAAAGTTATTTCATGTTCCTCTAAAATCACTGCTGTTTCCCGGAGGAGCACTTGAGTCATTACCAATCCTTGCATTTCCTCTCAGCCGGGAAGGGTTGAAGGGGTTTCAGGAAGAGGATGCTTTGCGAGGAGACGTCTGCTTTCCCTTGCCATGCCCTGTTGCAAACAGATACTGAGACTCCTGCCAAAAAGCTGCTGCCTATAGAAAGTAAAGTGTGAGGGAAAAAGAAGATGGGATGTGAATGAATGGCAGGAGAGGGCATGATTTCAGGTGGGGATGCCTGATGCTTTTGATACCATGTACAATAAAGCAGATGCTTTTGGCAGCACTGATGGTGAGCTAGGGAAGTGTGTTTCCTGGCCACAGTTGCTACATGGCATCACTGCAGCAAGCTGCAGGTCATAGTTTTTCATCTGGGTTTTGTTGTGGTTGGTACTCCTGTCCTTCTTGCCTTCTCGTTATTGCAGGGCTTGTGAAGGGAGTGGGGCTTTTGTTCTCATGGTTTATTTTGTGTCCTTTCTCCTGTTCCTGGCAGCTTCTTTTCCTGTGCTGCCCCCTCCCCAGCCCAGCCCTGTCATATTCAGCTGTCCTGGCTGCAAGATGACCAGCCCACCTGAGGTGTTCATGGCCAAGGATGTAGCATGCCATGTATTGAGAATATGCTGACTGCACGTGGGGACTGAATGCTGAATGTCAGGCATCCCAGCCCATGGGCTGGAAGGGTGGGGACTCTGTGGTCACCCTGGGGCTCAGAGTGAGCTGTGGAGGGCCAGCAGAGATGTGGAGGAAGAAGAGCACAGGCTTGATCACAAAGGTAAAACACTCTGTGGTTACCGTGAAATGCTTGCTGAAAAGATGGATATTGGGAGTTATTTGTCTAGCTGAGGCAAGGGCAGCAGAAGCTTTTCCTGGTGATCTCAGCCCTCCTGTTTTACCTTTCAGGGATGTGGGAAGAGCTGCAGGGATCAGGTGCTCCCCATCCCCTGTTCAGGGTATCTGGGAGGATGGAGTGCCTGCCAGGCTGCCTGCAGGGCACTCATTCCCTTTTCAGTGGAAGGTGGCAACCCAGCAGCACATGAGAGCTGTGAAATCCAATCCTGTGTTGGGACAGGCTGCACTTAAACCCCGTGTAAGCCCTAATTTGAAGGCTTAAAGAGAGTGGAAGTGTGACACTGAGTGCTGTGTCTGAGCTTCACCCTTCCTGAGCCACAACAGCCTCAGGAGAGGAACCAAGGGGCAGAACAGCCTCTGCCTTCCCAGCTGGGCCAGGACCTTCAGCTGAACTTCTTGGTTCTAGCAGAAGTGTTGGATTTGGTTGGGTTTTAAACTGTAAATGTGATAAACCATGGCTGGTAGTTCTGACCACTGTGGCTTGCACTGTATGCCCAAAGAAGCTGTTGCAGTAACAGGTCTGGCAGTTCAGCAGTTCTGCCTAGGTATGTTCATCCCTATAGTTCTGCTCCTGATAACTGCTTTTCATCACTCCAGCCTGGTCACTGCTTGTCTTTGCAGGCTGGTGGCAAGTAACAGCACCCCTGTGCCAGGCTCCTAAAGGTCACATAGCCATTGTGGTGGACTTCTGTCATGGGAGCCCCCCACTTCCCTCTCATGCTTATGTCCTCTTTTCCCCACACTTTCTGTGTGCAAAAGGACCCCTTCTATCTGGTGTCCCTTGGGGGGTTGTGTGGCTCCCCACACTGCTGGAGTGGGTGAGCTGCCCAGCAGAAAGTTGGTTACAGCAGGCTGATGAGGCTCACTCTTTCATCCTTTTTAATTTGCAGCTGTGGTGCTTGTTTATTTATTTGTGCCAAGTATTATTGCTGTCACTTAGGGTCACTTCAGCAAGGCATGCCTTCATTTATTTCAGAGCCTGGTCACCACTCAAAGCACAGCCATAGTTTTAAGAAAGCCACAGAGTGTGCAATGCTACAGGTGGGCTTGGGAGGGGGATTTTGACAAGGGGCATATGAGTGTCCATATAGTTCCTAAAGGTGGTGGCCCCCAGCATCGTGCCTGCTGTATTGCTGGGAAGCACAAATGTGCATCTGTGTGTCCATACAGACCTGTGTCCCTGGGAGTGTCCTGTGACATCGTGTCCACCCTCCTCTCCCAGCCAGGGCTGTGGGACTTTGGCTAGTACACCAGAGAAAATATCACTGGTGTTTTTCAACCTTTACAAGAAAACAGATTGTTTTTAAGTCAAAGCTAAGACTGTAGCACTTGCTGGAAGCTGAAAGGTAACTGTAAATCCTGGGTCTCATTTGCACAAACACATTTGGTTCCAATCCTTAAGGGCATTTTTCCTACCCCTGCTTATGCCTGTGTTTCAGAAACATGTAAATTTTGTTTGGATTTGTTTTTTTCAAAACACTGCAAAATGTGGGAGGGGGGCTTTTAAATTACATTTGGCACAGAAGGGATAAGGAGTATTCTGGATGCTCCACTGGGTAGGAATCTGTGGATGGTTGTCATTTAGGCTCTGTCAGTGGGAAACACTGAAGAGACTGGATACACCAGGAGAGAAATAGTGATATTTGCAGACTCCTACTTGTAAGTCTGGTGCTCAGATCAGATCTCTCAGCTTTCTTCTGGCCCAGCATATGAGACCCCACACAGTGGGTCTTGTTTCAGGTGTGACCCTTATGTGCAGGGTCATTTGATGGGTAAATGTCCTGTCATGTGAAGGGGTACAGGCTCTGTTGCAAGGTTGCCACAGGAGTGGGAGGTGACACTGGCCAGTTAGGCTTCTTCCAGGACAGAGACCTGCAAGATGCCCCTGCTGCTGTGGGTATCCCTTTTGTGTCAAGGTCCACAGAATGAAGGAAAGGGGCTTGATTTATGCCCTGAAGAAGTTGGAGGTACAGATCTACCCAAGAGCTCAGGAGGAAGCAGCGTGGCCGTGATTGCCAGCTTCGCTGGGGGTCACCAGTGATGGCACATTTATACTGCTGAAGGCCTTACCCCCTAGCAAAGGGTTTGTTCACATTCACTGGCTGCTTATCAGATCTCAAAATTGTTTAAAAGAGCAACAAACCAGCTAAGATAGCCTGCAAGGTGAGGATGAGGCTGGGCTACTCTGCTGTGGCTCCCTCTGGGGAGGCAGAGGACTGTGCTGGCAAGGTTGTGTGGTGGGAGCTCTGCACCAACGTGGGTCATGCAGAGTGTGCTTCATGCTCTGTTTCCAGAACTGCTAGCTCGGTGTCTTGCACCTGCACTGGCTCCCTAGGAGGAAAGAGCCAAAGGAGAGTTGGTGGCTTGTCTACACGGAGACTGGCTGTTGTAGGAGCCACCCCAGCCTGCTGTGACTGTTGGCAGACAAGAATGAGAGGTTTGTGTCTTCTCCCACCTTTCAGCCAGAAGGAATGCATGTGCCTGGGGGCTTCTGCATGCTCTCTTGCCATGCTGATGGGTTTCATGACACGACTTTTAGCACCTGAGGATAGGTGTGAAAAGGGAGGAGGTAGAGAAGTAGGAGGTGGAGGTGGTGTGAGTTAATACAAGACCCAGTGGGAAGCAGCAGCAGGCAGTATTATTTCTGTGGTTTGAGCCAAAACTTTCTCTCTCTCTCTCTCTCTCACACACTCATTAAATTACAACTAATGCAAGTAGCATTGTGAAGGAGGAATTTGGGAACTGTCGTTCATCATCCAATCGTTTGTAACGAATGTGCTGCTCAGTGCCATAGCCCATAGCCTCGCTGCGAAGTAATTCACTTGGTATTTGCAGGCATGACATGCATGCCATAAGAATTCCACTGTTAGCATTATGCCAGCATTACTGAGACGATATGAAAATAAATGATGAGCTATTGTTTTTCATGATTAAGTCCAGGCTTTTCGCTCATCTTGCTTTTTTCCTCCCTCCATCTGTGAAAGGAGGGGCCTCTCTGTTCTTTTTGCTTTCAGAGCAGGCAGGTTGTGCCCTCACTCATCCCAGATCCCCCATCTTCCTTCCAGACCAGCACCCTTTTGCTGCTCCCTCCACCTGTCTCCTCCTGGGTTTGGAGATCAGCTGCAGCAGTCCTTTAAATTGCTGTAGGATATTACCACAGAATTATACATCAGAGGGGATCTCAGGATTTTGTTATGGGTCTACAGAACTGTTTTGCCCTCACCATCTCTCAAGGGGACCAAGCCCTGCACTTCATGGTTGCACTGGAAGGTTCAGACTCTGGTAGTGGGTCAGCAGCTTGGTACTTTCAGGTCATCCACAAGCCTTAAGTGACTCTTCTATTATTAAAAAAGAGGGAGAACTCTTGAGGCAGCTGTCAGTCTGAATATGCAGGAGTAGAGCTGAGCAGCCTCTGTCAGGGCCTGCTGGCAGTGGCCAGCACTTAAAGGAAGTCCACAAGGCAGAACGAGAGGGGTCTGTGACCCATAGTTGTGAGAGGCATCTCTGTCCATTCCAGTGGGCTTTCCTGTGTTTTCTCCAGAGCTCTGTAAGTGCAAACGACTTAAACATTACAGGAGAGTGAGACAGCTAAGTGTTATTTATCCCTGTTTTCTAGTGGAGGTGACCAAAGAAGGAAGGATAGCAACTTCAATGATGACCCCCGTTTCTGGAGTCATCGATTCATGGAGCTTGTTTAAGTTGTCACACAAACACCCACCTGTGCAAAATAAAAGACTTCTTTGGAAAAATGGGCTTAAATATCCCCGTGAAATTCTTGAACTGAGTCAGTACCAGCACTGTACAGGATTCCTGTGCTTGTAATCTTATTCTTAATCAACTAACCCAGGCAGTCTTTGATGTCAGTGAGTTGCTGCTCACTCCAGTGGCCCCAGCCCACATTGACTGTTCAGCAGAAGGCCTGGCTGAGCTGAAGGCAGATGGCAGGGTAAAAGCTTGTGCTGATCTTACTGCTATTAACTCTACCACTCCTCTGCACAGCAAGCTGCTCCCTTTGAACATCAGCAGAACCGATTTTAAAAGCCCTGCGGCCCAGTCTTGTGTGACAGAATAGCTCATTTGGTCAGGGAAAAAGATACCTTGGTAAACTTTTGAGTGGAAGCTGTCAGGGGTAACCTCAAGATGCTGGAAGAAGCAGCCATAGGTTTTGAGGAAGAGCAGCAGCCAGCTGCAGGTGTCATGTTCCCACCTGAGAGGGGACACGTGAAAGCCAATGTTTTTTTCAAACGTTTTCTTTATTCATGCACTCACAGGAGTAGCGTAAACACCGGAGCATTCTGTGACGTTGCTTTGCACGTAGCCGTGGTTATGAAATCCAAAGCTGCTGGGTCGCTGTACCTGTCCCACCCCACACCTGCTGCCAGCACACCCTGGCACACAGAGACCTGCGCTGTGTTGTGGCCAAGTGTAGCCATGACCTGTGGGTCTCCAAAATGTCTAAGCCAAGTGACTCCCTGCCCCACCATCTGCACTCACTGACATGCACACAAGCACACAGCCTTTAGCACCCACAGCACATGTGCCTCTCGACAGGTCACTTCAGAGCAGCTGCAGAGTCCCACATCTTGGAAACAGGGAGGATGTGTTCCTCTGCCCGAGCTCCTCCACACGGCCCTCTCACAGCCCTTGCAGTGATTAAGTCCTTTCCATTGGGAAGCGATACCTGCATTTGATTCTTCTTGAACTTTGCAATATGCATTAGTGGGGTGGTGGTGACACTGGGCTTGAAACCATCAACTCATATTTACTTGTGATCTAAGACAGTGATTTCTGTTCAGACCTCAAAGGGCAAGCTGCTGTGTGATTTAAAGTCATGCTACCAGCAGGAGCATATGACCTCATGGTATGAAAAAGCAGGAGGAGATTAGCAAAGAAGTTTCTAAGGTACACAAATGTCCATGGGAAAAAATAAAAAAAAAGAAATACATTAACAGGAGAGTCAGTCTGTCTGTGTAAGAGAAGGCTGGGGAAATGACTAATATGTGCAGTTTGATTCAGATGTTCCTTCTTTGATTCAGATGTTCCCTCTTTGATTCAGGCCCCCTCATTTGCTTTCTCTACCCCCAACCTCGCCTTGGATTTTTCTGCCTTTTAGAAGAGAGCGTGTGAGGGAGAGTGGCAGGAGTCAGGGAGGAAGGAGTTAAAGGAATGCTCACTGGGGATTATAAAACAGCCAGGCACTTGGAAACAGTTAAGAAGAGAGAAACAGATCTGCCAGGAGGGAGTGTGGCACTGGAGCCGGTGGTTTATTTTCATGCCTCCCTACACAGCAATGCAGAAGTCTCTCCTACAATGGGGACGGAGGTAAGGGTGGAGGGAATGGGGTGGGTGCCAGGGTGAGGGTGTCAGGGTTAAATGGGGAATAAACTTCTCCAGCACCAAGTTCAGCCTTCCCACTGATCCCTGTTGATGGGATTTTCTCTGGATGTGGATTGTTCCTGTATGGGTGGCAGCAGGTAGCACCTACCATTGCCCGAGGGCATGGCCTTGCCCTGGGGGCAAGACATCCTCTTTGCATGTTGGACATAAGGAAGAGTGGTCTGCGTGCTCTTGGCATCACCCTGGAAAGGTGGACACAACAAACCTGCTGTGTGCTCGAGCACAGCACAGACAGCACAGTGTGGGCAGGTCTGTGGGCATGCCTCCGTGAGCATGAGCTGCATGAGAGGTCTTCTGCATCAGCGTGGCTGTGGGTGAGCAGCTTCTGCAAGCCCACCTGGCCAGGAGGAGCCTTCTGTCATGCTCTGATGAGGTGGCTTTGAGTCACAAGGAGCTGTGTTTCCACTCACCCGGTATTCGTGCCTCAGAAGCCCAGCTGAGGCCTCCTGCACATCATGTCAGGCACCAGGCACCATAATGGGGGCAGAGACCCCTGGTCCTGGGAAGGAAAGGCTGGTGCAAAGGCGGTGTCACCTGGCAGACCAGGTGGCTGCGAAGAGAAGCCAGGTGGCTTCAGGCATCCTCCCTTGTGTTCTCCACGTGCCTGTGCTTGGGGCAGGAGCTAACTTCTTCCTAGTGGATGGACACTGCTGCTGTGATGGTGAGTTATGAAGTGACCTGAAGGCAGGCCCTGCCATCACCCCCTGGCTCTTTGGCTCTGTGCATGAAAAACGGTGGCATTTACAGCCTCCTGGCAGTGGGAGCTTGCAGGGGCTGACCTGTCACCCTGACAGTGACCACAGGGAGAACTGCGCGTGTGCAACGCCGAGATCCATTTTTATTGATAAAAAAAAAACAGATGCAACTATTAGACCCAAAGTGTGTGCAGAGAGGGTTAGTCACTCTGCAAGTGTCAGGGGCTTGTGAGGAAATAGCAGGAGTTTGCTGACTAATGCCAATGATGCTCAAGGAGTAAATGAGAAATACGGAGGGGAAACCCTTGGTTTCTGAATTTGGAAGAGAAAAAAAAAATGAGGGAAATAAAAAAAGGAGGAAGATGTACAGAGTTACTAATCAGCCCCCAAAGTCTCTGACCTATATCTCCCTCCTTTCCCTGGAGCCATTTTTGAAATGAAAAATTAATAGAGAACAACCAGGTTTTACCTCCAGGGTACCCTTTCGGGCTGCCACGTACTATGGGCTGGGACGAGCGGATAGGACTTTGGAGTCCCTCAGCACGATGCAGAAAGCAGAGTAGTCTCAGTCCAGGATGTTGCAAAGATGTCCAGAGAGACTGAAAGCAAGAAGGTAATCTCCTCTCTTGGAAGGATGGTCTCGGGCTTCAAGTGGTTGGGAAAAGGATGCTGAGCTGACACACTAGGTTAAAGCAGACCAAGGAAGAAGGATAGTCCTTGAAGTTACTGTAACTTTAGCAGGGGAAATGGAGGTGAGGAGGGAAAAAAAAAGTATACCAGGTCATTAGTCCTCTGAGGGCGAAGTTCATTCTGTCTACAGAATATTCCTCCCTCTTCTCCCATTTTTAGTTTTTTAATGAGGATATAGAATCCTTATTTAAGCAGCTAAAACCTAGGTTTGTGGACCAGAAGGCTTCATTTCCCAGTTCTGATGCTGCCTTGCTCTTGAAGCGTGAGCAAGTCACTTAACTTTCTTCTGGCTCCATTTTTATCTCTATAGGATGTGGATTGTGATTCCCTTTGCAAAATATTTTCAAACCTATTGAATATATATATTTTTGAGGTGAGGATGGCTGGGCATTGTGGTGCAGGAGGAGGAGGGCTGATGCTGTGGGGTTTTTGCCTGCACTGGAATGAGCTCTGTGCCCACAAAACACACCCACAGCTTTGGGCACTGCCGGATTCACCCTCCCACGGGACACGGGAGGGATGGAACCATGGAGCTGTAGAGTGCTCTGAGAAGAGGTGTTATCACCCACTGTGGCAGCAGGGCTGGGCTAGCTTTGAGGGGATCTGAACATACTTGTAAATCTGGGCTTTACCATCTCTTTATGTTGGATGACCTGAACTTAGGTGCCCAAGACTACTAGCTCTGTTTTATGTACAGGTCTAGATGCATCTTTGCATCTCAGGTTCTGGTCCTTCAGAGCCTATCTCCTTAGATCTTTGCAGGATGCCTCACGAACTGCTGTCTTCTGTGATAAATATCCTCCATAACCCTGAAGGGCCAAAACCTGAGCCATCCATGCTGTCTCTGCATGGACTTCTGCCTCTTCAATATTAGGATGCCTTATGCAGCTTGAGAAACTAGGTTATATAGCAGCTTTAATGGGGCTTTTTCCAGACACTGATTGACCTGATTCCTTGGACCAGCTGTTTTATTTATTAAGCAAAATAGGAGAAGAATGAGTCTCCTACATAAATTTGTTTAATTGTGGAGTACGCTTAAACTATTTTTTTTCATAAATTGATATGGCACTCTTACTTTATATTGATTTTGTAGATATTAATTTATGCACTAGGAATGAGGAAGATTTGCCTCTCTGTCTAATCCTATTTCTAGAGAGAGATTTACTTAATGTGCAGTGTAATTTGTCTAATGTGCAACTTTGTATGTAGCGTGTACCCAGATTCAGCAGAAACAGTGGGTATAATAAAAGAGAGCACTGTAGTGCAGTGCTGTAAATCCCTCTGTAATTAAAAATACTAAATTAGTCTAAGTTAGTGCAGTCAGGAGACATGACTAGCTCAAAAGCAGGGATGTACGGCGAGAGTTTTCAGTGCAGGACAGAGAAATTGGGTCTGGGTGGATATGGTGTGTATCAGGGGAAGGAACACTTCACAACACCATTTGCCAGGAATACAGCTTGGGTGGCAAAAAGGAATTGTCAGGAGTTATCCTAGGGTTGTCCTTGCATGTTCCCAGGGTGATGGAGGAACCAGTTCTGCCAGCTCCCACACTGTCTCACGTTGTTGTCCAGTGTTGTGTGTGTGTGTCTGTGTGCCTGTGCATGTCTGTGTGTCCCAAGCCCTGTGCACAGTTGCAAGGTCGGATTTTATGTTCCTACAGAAATATTTCTAAAATTACTTCATTGCTCTGAAGAAGGCTGGCACCAGAAATTGGTTGAATTATTCCCACTCCCCCACCGTCTGTCTTTTTGTCTGTCTGTCTGTCTTTCTTTCCTGGGGTTGGCACAGATAAAATCACTGCCTGAAATTTTCAGATGGGCTTTTTTTTTATCTTATAGGAATCTGTGAATCTCCCTGCAAATAATCAGGGGAAGGATCAGTTTATACCAGTGTAAGATTCACTACCTCTGAGTACTGTCCATCTGCCTGTCCTAAATCCAGCTTATGACCAGTGCTGCCTGCAGGGCCTGACACTTGCTTTCTCTTTCTGAGGGAACAGGAGGAAAGGTGGGGCTTATGCTCTAAGCAAAAGTCCCTGTTTGGCATTGAATAACAAGACTTTGTTGTGCGTTAAAAATAAATTGATCTTGTTTATCTGGACAAAGCCAGCATATAAAATAAAGCTCTAGTTTCGGTTTGCATTTCAGTTTGACTTGATTCTGTTAGTGTAATATCTGTTTCTTCAACAAACAAGAAGAGAAAGAAAAGTGTATGTTATGGCAATGACCTGCTGTTGAGGCTATCCAACAGCTTCCCTATTTTAAGACCTTCATTTTTAGTTGTTCACAACTTTACTAAACTTAAACTGTCTGGGCAGAAATTTTCCATCCCAGCTACCTGCCTCAGAATGTATATTTAGAAAACAGCTATTTTATACCTCTCTTGAATTTTTTGATGCATGTTAAATATAACAAATGCACAAAGAAATGAGAAAGCAAGCCTCCACATTAACAATCCAGTAAAATTTGAATGGTAGAAGTGTCAGGGATACCACTTATGCTATCTTTGAGAGCATCAGCCCAAAGAAATGGTTGTCACCACAGCCTCTACTAGCAAAACATATCTCTGAAGGACTTGTACCTAAGAGTTTCAATTGAGCATTTAAAACTAGTGGAAGCTTTTCACATTAATCTCCCTGTGCTTTGCTTCCCTGCCTATGACATACAGATAATACAGTGCCTTACTTTATAAGGGCAGTGCAAAAATACATTCCTTTATGTTTGTGAAACATTCAGTTACTCTAATGATGCGTACTGTAGGAAAGGCCACGAGTAAATTACTGCAGAGGAGAGTGTGGCAGGCACACAGCAAACAAGGCTCAGGGCCACACCTCCAACAGCGCCAAGAAGATGAAATAGTAACTGGGTGCTCCCTAGGTGAGCACCCTGGATCCTGCTGCACTGGGTGAGGCCAAGGTCCTGTGGAAAAGTAGCCTGTGATTGTGTGAGTAACACCTCTGCCATGGGGCACAGGAAGAAAGAGGGTCGAAGGTGCACAGCCAGCCATAAAGCTGACTTTTCCTAAGCCTTGCGTTCTTGATTTGCAGCTTTAAATAGTCTTGCTTTCACCTATCTCTGTTGTCTGTGTAGTTGTTTGGTCATGCAGAGTGGGAATGAGGAACAATAAACAGCTGTTGCTCCTGAGAGAAGAGACAGGAAAGCTTTCGGTGCTGTTTATCATCAGAGAGGAAAATTGGTGAAGCCTTCAATCCAGACATTCCATGTAGGAGCAAGTGTGACCCTCGAAATTGAAGTTCAGGGTTGGAAGAAAAATGCAAATGAACTGAGATACCTTTTTTCCCTTATGACAACTGTCTGGTTTGTGCTGTTTTTCTCTAATAATGCTCTGCACCATTAAACAGCAATTCCACAAACCAACAGACTTGGAAGTTATTTTAAGGAAGAACAAGATCATGCCATTGCTTTTTCTTTGGGTCATGTGGGAAGGCATTTCCTGATTTTAGCCCGGGTACTCCTAGCTCTGGTTGCTCCCTCTCCCAGATCCTGCCCTATGGAAGTCCCAAATGGTACACTCATGAGACCATAATCATTAAGCTTGGGAAAATGATGCAGACCTGACTCACAGGCAGAATCAACCCCAAATCACTCTGCCTTTGTTCACCTTGTTACATTTTGCTTTCCTTCCATGTGTGTTCTCCCCTCAGGTAGAAGGAAGCAGTGCTGCCCACAGCCTGTTCAGAGTTGTATGTGGGCAGCAGCAGGGGAGGAGAAGGCTCTGGTTGAAGGTTTGCAGTTGAGATAATGATAATGGCACCAGTGAGCAAGCTCTGGGGTGGCTGTGGTGCACACCTCAGAAGTTTGCCCATGTCACAGTAGTATCGGCTGTCTTTTCTGCACTAATTTAGGATGGAAGTAAGCCTGTCACTCCAATCCTGTGGAGGAGTTGGGCATGGAGAGCAAAGATTGCCATCAGCTGGGAGCTATGAGATACAAGAAAGTTGTATAGATACTGTGACTTTAAAGGGTTACATACTCACTGAGCTGTTTTTAAGTTGAGGAAAGTTGCTCATTCTCTGCCTACATTATGAGTCAAACTAGGATGCACATTTTCTTGAAATCCCTAAACCCTAAAGCCCATGCACAAGAGCCTCTTCTTGATGTGGTTTTAATTGATGTTTGGCTATTTCACAGTTGCTTTCCCCATGGAATTTCTCTTTAAAATGCCCTATATTTCTTTTTAATTTTGATTGTGCATGGCAAGTTTATATTTCAGAAAAAATATTCAAGCATAATTTTTTGTAAAGCTAGGATATCATTAGAGTACTTTGGGGGAGGGAACTGCTTATTATTTGCAATGTCCCCTGAGAAGGTGATAACTGAAGTCCTACCAGTATTTCCCCTTCTTCTGCATGTGAATTTTCAGAAAGGTTTGTCAAGACAGACATCAGTTTGCCAGCCTTTCCCTTTCCCTTTCCCTTTCCCTTTCCCTTTCCCTTTCCCTTTCCCTTTCCCTTTCCCTTTCCCTTTCCCTTTTCTTCTTTTTCTTCTCCTTTTCTTCTTTTCTTTCTTTCTTTCTTTCTTTATTTCTTTCAAGGTGAGGTAGTGAAGATAACATCCCCCTCTGAAGATCTGATCCATGTTAGAACATGGGATGCATTACTCCATTTCTGACCTCTAAAAGTGACGTATTTTCATCTCTGACCTCATGGAAACTTCTTTGACCCTTTGCCAGCCAACCGGCCGAGTTCAGAGTTCGAGAGAGCACATAAGCAGGGTAGATGGGATCGCTTTTCTTTCCAAAAAAGAGTACAGGGCAACACGAGCACTTGTTTTAATTTATTCCTGGGTGTAATAACAACTTCTGTATTTCAGTGTAAAGCTGGAAGGGGATGTGGTTGAATGGAGTTTTTTTTTTTAATTGCACTAATACGTGACCTATAGGAAAAACAACCACCCTCACACAAGAATGCAGGCAGTATTTGCAAGTTGCCTGTGGATTAATGAAACATTTGTAAACGTGTGTTATTTCCTGAGACTTACCTCTTTACACAGCAATGCTGATTGCTTATTCTGGGACAATGACCAGACAAGAAGGTTTTAAAAACAAAAGTAAAAAAAAGAAAATAATAGAAAATATGTATTTCAAAACCTAAAAGGGTCTCATTTCTTAACAGAACAGAAACAAAATGACAATTATTTCAGTACGTAGTTGGACTTTTGAGATATTTGCCTAGAGAGAACTCTATTTTTCATATATTTATACTTCTTTGAGAAAACTGTAATTGTCCGATGTTTATATATACTTCCTTCTTTTTTTCCCCTTCTTTTCCATGAAGGCTGTTTACACCAAAACAATATCTTTGTTTTCAGAGTTCATCTGCTCCCACTGCTCCTTTTCCAGCTGAAGTCACAATACTCAGTCTGTGACATCACTCTTGGCTGCCGTGACAACGGAGAATTTTCACTCCGGGTGGAGAACGTGCAGCAGCAGCAGCAGCAGCAGCCACTCTGTCAAGAGCAGACAGAATATTTTTCTATGCATATTGCTAGTCATGGAGAAGGAAAAATCTGCACGAAAACCAAATGTAGACTTTCTGAGTGTGCTGCTTGTGGGGTGGGCACAGGTACTGGTGACTTTACCTTCCACAGGATTTCTTTTGAAATCAGTTAATAGCAGTTAACTACAGATGATACACTTGTAGAGAAGAACTTGCTTTTTTAAAAGGGAGAGTGCAAGAAAGGGGATTAATTTAGATGAATGCATCACTTGGATACCTGAATTGTATCCACGAGTTTTATGGAGGTTTTTTTGCTTTTTTTCCTACACAAATTCCCTTTCAAAACCCAAGGGCAGATGATTAATGCACTGTTCCTGCTAACGTTTACACATGTAGTGGGCTTTCAGTGCGTGAGTTGTCCTGATGAAGTCAGTTCAGACAATTCATGTGCTTAAACTCAGACACAGGCACATGTGGGAGTAGTGTGAGGGTCTAGCCAGCAGTCCTAGGGGAGCAGTTGAATAAAGATTGTATAGAATATTTTGTGATGCAGACACTGCCTTGGACGACACTTGTCACCTGGAAAAGCTGAAGTCTCTGGACTGAATCTGCCAGGAGAAGCAAACAGACTGGCCATAAACCTTTCCCCTGTGCTTTTGTCTGCCTAATTCATCTCATGGGTCACAGCCTTGCAGTTGCTGGTTGGAAGGTGAGGGGTGTCTGCAAGTGTTTGGAGGACTGTGGCTTAAGAGGTGACACAGCAGGATCATGAAATAGCAGGGAGGAAGACAGAATGGAGAAATGGTCACTATACCAATTGGCTGTATTGCAATGAGACAAGTGAAAAACACATGTACATCTGAAGTGTAGTCACAGGTTCATGGTAAGAAATTGTGTGCCCTGATTGCCCACAAGCGTGCATGGAGCAGCCATCCACTCCAAGGCTGCCCTTAAGGGAAGAGGCAGCATGCAAGTCCCTCAGGTTCACTTGTAGCATTATTTCCATGCTTCAGTCTCATGGCTCTATCAAGGATTACAGGAAAATCTTAAGCAGGAAAAGATGCTCTTGTTTCTCCTGCATAACTTCCTGGACAGTGTGAGAGAAGCAGCACCTCCAGCTGACTAAGTGCACTTGGAGATGTATTTTCCAAAAGACCCTGAGCAACCTCTGCAGCCACATCCCTCGGTGATGATGAGCCTTTGCTACAGGTGTTTTCTCTCACTTCCAGCATCCTGGGAAACCCAAGCATTTGCTTGGTCAGGGTCCAGTTTCCCAGTGAGCAGAGCCTGTGTTGGTCCTGCTTTCCCATGGCTCCCTACTACAGCTCTGCCGAAGCATTTCTGAGTTGTCACAAGTCAGGAGAGAGTTTATTTTTCCAGGAAGCCTTGTAGTATAACTGCATTGGCAGCCTCAGGAGAGTGCCTTTTACCTACATATGTGTTTTGAGATGTCTTAGGATTGCTTGTTTGTTTGTTTGTTTGTTTGTTTTAGCAGGCTGCACACGCTGGGTTGCTGTTGTGGCAGTCCATATGATTCACGTCTTGCGCAGTCTGACGGGTTTATTGCAGCTCGCGCGTGCTGAGCCGCGCGCTGCGGCTGCTGCTCTGCTCTGCTCCGTGCCAGCCCAGCCCGTGGGGCCAGCACAGAGCTGTTTGCAAGTGCCAGGACCCAGAGGGTGATGTGTGTGGAAGGGCCACTCCAGCGAGCTGCTTGCCTTAGCTTAGGGAAGTGGAGAGGACCTGAGAACACTTGCTTGGGCTTTATTTTTTTAAAACTCCTCCAGGAATAGCATGTTCTTTGGAGCAGGCAGAGCAGAGAGCAGGAGGGTCAATTTTGGGATCTAGTGGTGCTGTCAGGATCCAGTTTCACATTTATTTTCTGTCTCTGCAGAACATGGAATAAGTTAACATTTCAACAGCTTGGAGTCTCTATTACTGAGCCTTTCAAAGAGTAAATAATACCAAGTTCTTAGGAACTCTGGGATCAGAACCCCATGGACTTTAGGTACTTTAATAGCTTTTGTATCCTTTTACTTGAGTTACACTTAAACCTGTTTTTTACACCAGTTTATACCAGTTATACCTGCTTCTGTCCAGTATTATTCTGTCTTGTGGAGTTCATCATCCACTGATGCCCACCTGAACCTTTCAGCTTTTCTTTTTTTTTTTTAAGTGGTTTTTATTTTTTTAGCAAAGGAAATAGGCATGAAGGTGCAGAGGGCTGGGAGAAGAGGCACAGCAAGGTGAATACATCATGACCTTGCTGAAACCCAGGGATGAGCTGGCAGGAAGAATTACGTGGGAAATTTTGAGCAGTTCCATGCAAACCTGTTTGGTGCCATTTCCTATGTAGTCCCTGAGCACCATTTGCTGGTGCTTGGCCAGGTGAAATGACTGTCACTGGGAGCCTCCAGCCTGTGGATTTTCTGTGTGAGCCACAGAGGGACCTGCACTATTGATGTGCCACATGCACTGTTCCTGTGAGCTGTGCAGGAACAGAGTTCCCTGATGAGCAGCTGTGCAGTGCAACCCAGCCCCTGCAAACTGGGGTTGTTTTTCCATGACAGCACAAAGAGAACAACTGTCCTGAACTTGCTTGTTAAACTTTTGTAATCACCTTAAAAAACCTGCTTGGTAAATACATTTTCTCTGCCCAAAAGCAACTGCCCCACTCCTTTTTGTTCTGCAGATAATAGACATAAAAATGAAATATGGACCTGTATTCTTAAAAGGTCACAGTTATTTGGTTGTCAGGGAGATTGCATATTGAAATAGGTCTTGTTAAGATTTGATGATACGCTAGAGGAATTGAATGAATTGGACTTTGCTTCATAGAAGTTGGAAAACGGGATAGAAATATCTCATAATCTGGAAGATGGAGACGGCCATCCCTTTTTCTTATGTCTCTGGACTGGGAAGACTGGGTGGAGAAGGGCTTTGTGTCAGGTGCTGGACCAGCAGCCATCATTAAGGCTGGAAAAGACTTCTAAGATCCTCAAGTCCCGCTTGTGACTGGACACTACCCTGACAAGTAAACCATAGCACTGAGTGCCATTCTAATAGTTTCCTGAAGGCTTCTAGGGATGGTGACTCCACTGCTTGCCTGGGCAGCCCATTCTAATGCTTAACCATCCTTTCAGGGAAAGCATTCTTCCTGATGTCCAGCCTGAACCTGCCCTGGCACAACTTGAGGTTCTTGGAGAAGAGACCACCTCCCTCCTAACGTGCTACAATTTCCTTTCAGGTAGCTGTAGTGAGTAATGAGGTTACCCTGAGCCTCCTCTTCTCCGGACTAAACAATCCCAGCTCCCTCAGCTGGTCTTCATAGGACTTATTCTCTAGACCCTTCACCAGCTCCGGTGCCCTTCTCTGGGCATGCTGCACCTCAGTGTCTTTCTTGTTGTGAGGGTCCCAGAACTGAACACAGGATGGGAGGTGCACCCTCAACAGTGCCAAGCACCTGGGGATAGTCACTGCCCTGGTCCTGCTGGCCACACTGTTTCTGATCTGGGTGCCACTGGCCTTCTTGGCCACCTGGAGCCACTGCTGGCTCACGTTCAGCTGCCAGTCTACCAGCACCCCCAGGTCCTTTTCCACTTGGCTGCATTCTGACCATGTTTGTCAGCTCTTGTTTGCATTGTCCTAGTTTCATTCAAGGCATTCTTCTGCCTGGCTCCAAGTAACAGCTCATAGTGTCAGTGGTCTCCAGCCCTTTCTGCCTAATGCATGGTGGGTTGCTGGGGGTGCTGCCGTCATCCACATTTTAGCTGAGGATGTGATGACCACACATTTTGTATTGCTTTCCAAGATTTGGCTGGATGACTCAGCTGGTCCTCTGGTGACTCATTTCAGTCTCCCATGAGCCCAGGAAGGACTCAAGAGGGAAGCAGGGCTATTTTCAGATATGAAAAATGACCAAAACCAAGGACTGTATCCACAGAGGAGTACTGTAAACATATAATTAATTGGGCATTTATACCAGGCATAAACTTGCTGCTTCCCACTGAAACTCTTTCCACAGTTATTGTGCTTCTGCTGAATCTAGTTTTCAGTCTCTCCTTACTTTTCATCCATATGGATTTGGAAAGCTTTTTGTGAGTTTTGAATACACAAGGTCTGATGAAAGTTCACAGGACTTTTGGTACAAAATTTCCCTGGCTGGTTTCTTTGGTTTGGGGTTGGGTTTTTTTGTGTTTGTTTGGTTTTGTTGTTTTGGTTTTTTTTTATGGCAGTTTCCCCCTCTCATTTGCTGGGACTGTCACAGTTTTTCTAGCAAAACCCATAGGCTCACCCCAGGCCATTTTACTCCCTAGTAAATCCTACAACTATGGCAAAGCTAAGATGCCCAGTGTTCTCCTGGACCTCCTGAAAACTCTTGTGATTTTACCACAAGCTGTTACTAATCTGTTTTTTCTGGAACCTGTGGAAACAGTGGTGTATTTGCTCCTTGTGAGAAAATCATATGGAGCTTATTTTCCCAGAAACTCTTCTTTCCCCCATGACTCAGTTTGGCCAGACTTCCCTTACATCGTTAGTCAAAACCCATAGGTGTGACTGTGGATGGCTTGGCTGCAACATCACCGACACATTGGTGATTCTGAACTCATTGTCCCACTGCATCTAAGCTGAATCCTTTCATTTCATTGCATAGGAAAAGGAAAGAATTCAATGTTCTGAGTGGAAAGCACATGGCTGCAAAGCAGTTATAGTAGTGCCAAAAATATGCTTCTGAAGAGGTTGGGCAAGGGGCTGCACGCTGCTGGGAGCGCAAAGTGACATGTCAGTTCTTAAATGTAGGATCAGGAATGAGAAGAAGGCTTGACAGCCCCTTTAGCTGGTTTGTCATCTGCAGCCATCTCTCCTTTGCACTGTGGATTTTTGGTTCTGCAGGTCTGGTTTCAGCAGTGGTGCCGTGAGTCCCGCACAGCAGGTGCTCGTGGTCAGCACTTGGACAGGGCCTGAGGTGTGCCCTGGTGCCTGGCTCTCTGCAGGGAGCCCTGCAGGGTCTGGAAAGCACTGAGTGGTCTGGAGCAAAGTTACACCAAGGGAGTGTTTATTGTCCAGGCTGGCTGTGGGGTCCCCCAGTCTAGCCCAGGAGTAGCATGTCTCAGGCTGCACTGCAGAAGGCATTTGGCCTGTGGCATGCTGGACCTCCACGTTTAGCTTCACTCCTCTTCTGTCATGCTCTAATTTTGACAGTGCAAGAAGCCCAGCAGCCATGGTGTTAAGCACTGCAGAGCTGAGTAAATAAATATGTCAATAAATAATCATATCCTGCACAAAAGAGAAACCTGGGGGAGAGACTGATGGTAGCCAGGGAGTTCTGCTGATACAGGTGGAGATTTTTATTGTTTTATTTCTCTTAATGACTTCCCTTGGACTGATTTCTTTTCTTTCAGAGCTTTGAGGAGGAGTAGGCTGTTAGTGCTGTCCCTGAGCTGCTTCATCACACACAAGGGCCTTATATTCTTCTTTCTCGAGTAGATAGCCTTTCCTGAGCTTCTGGATGTTTACTTTTCCAGGCTCTGAAATCCTTCACGTAGCTTATCCTCATGCCTAAATCAGGGGGGTTTTCTATGTAAGCAAGAGCTTTGTACATCACCTAGGCTGTCCTTCCTTGGCCAAACAGGCCTCTTCTCTGCACGCTGATCTGGCCTCTGTCCTGTTAGACCTTGCTTAAGAATGAAGTTGATGTGAAGACAGTGGGAGATCAGGTGTGCACCAGCCCCAGCGAGCCAGCCAGCAGTGGGACAGCCAGGTGGCACTTCCAGAGGCACTTCTGTGTGACTGCTTGGGGTAGGATCACTCATTTCTTCTGAAGATTATGAGATTCATTGCCTTCGTGGGTCATCTGGTTCTGTTTACATGTCTGTGTGTGCCTGAGTGTGACCCTGTGTTTTGTATGACAGAGGTCAGTACAGCCCCAGATACAGCAAACAGAATCATTGGCTCCCAGAGATAAACCTGTCAGCACACTGTGCTCTCATGGAGCCTGCAGCAGCTCCTATCACTGTGGTCTCATACGAGAGCCACTCGCCAGTCTCAAAGGTGAGTGGACCAAGAGACACAGTTGTTTTGGGGAGAAATGAGTCCACATCCCAATCCTGCACCCTGTGTCTCCATGGTGATGTTTGCCTTGGGCCAGCTGGCTCGGCCCTGCTGTGTCTGTTCTGGTCCCAGCTCACAGCCTGTTTCACATCGTGCATTTCTGGGTTTATAGTCCTACTTTGGAATGCAACCCAAAATCCACAGGTGACAGCAAGAAAAGGTTTCTGGCTGTTTGGCCGTAACTTTGGGGATGTTTTCTTGGTTCTAAAGTCTGGAAGACAGGGTGGAAAATGCTCAAGGTGTTTCCTTGAGGAACTGAAGGCTTTTGTCTGTGCAGGTCAGGCGTGTGTTTGTGTTGTGATGATGGGAAGGCAGTTTATTTACAGAATTGTTACAACTCCTTAAACTGGAGGTCAGGTGATCAACCTATCCTTTCTCTTCATTTCCTAAAACACCCCACAATGTCTGAGAGTACTACAGATCCTGTGTTTGGTCATTCTTTCTTGAAGGTGATGTGTGGCTGTCAGGGGGTCAACAAATCAGTCTGTCTCAATTTTCTGCTTTGGCAGAGCCCTGTGCCCAGCTAGCCCACCTTTCTCCTTGCATCTTCATCTTCCTCTGCAGGCCACATCCTGTGTATTCCATCCAGACCTCAGCAGGGGCTTGTTTCTCTCCAACAGGTCTGTATCCTGATGGAAATCCAATGAAGGAAGGGACCTTGTGAATAGGCAAACTGATGTTTTCAGCCCAGCTAGAGCTTGGTCTGAGTTTCAGATTTTGTAAACAAAGCAGGGGCTGAATGTCACCCAGTGGCCTCTTCACAAATAAAACACTTAACAAAAAATCCTGTGGGAGTGAGAGGCTCAGCCAGAGACTCCAGTGAGCCTTGCCCAAGTCTTGCCTTCACAAGTAGTATTGTTTCTAACAAGTAAGGTATGTGAGGTGCCAGGCATTCCCTGTGGTTTCATCACACTTGCAGGCCAGTTGGAGTCATTGACATTACAAAGTTAATATTTACAGGTGGAAAGTCATCCAGGTGGGGAGACAGCCATCGTGGAAAAAGCCAAAATATCCTTTCCACTAGGCAGCTGTGGGAAGCCATGAATGTGCCAGTGCTGTGTGGGTGACGGGGGGCACAACCACAGCAGCAAAGGAAAACTGATTCATTTTGGTTCCTTTTTGAGAGGCCTTGGTACCCTTTCCCAGGAGCTAAGATAATGGAGGGCCAGGTAAGATGGCCAGTGAGGTCCAGGGTCAGGAAGGCTGAGAAAGTCCTCTCTTTCCCCTGTAGGATGGGGTACTGTGGTCAACCCCTGTTTGGAAGATGAACAGCAGCGACTTGAGCCTTGCTGCCTTGAAAGCAGAGCCATGCCAAGGTCATCCTTCCTTCAGTTCTGCTTTCAGGATGTGACTCTGTTAGCAGGTAGCAATCAGAGATGGAGCTTGTTGGAATCCAGAGGCTCCTGCATTACAGACCTGTTTGGAGGTTAAGTGTAGGGATCCAGACATTAAGCAGGACTACAAAGCAAACTGGACCAGTTTCACATTTACTGCAGAGACTGTCTTGTGTAGCTCTACAGAGGGAGCTTTGGGTGCTGTAGAAATGCTGTGGTTACTGTTTGTTCCACTTAGTGTTGGTGGAGGACAGATGGGAAGGAGGAAGGTGCCCAGAACACAGATGATGTTGCCAAACAGTCCTACCTGGCACATTGATGTGAGTAACTGCTTTTGGACTCATCTGGCTCCATTTTGATTTCAGGATGAGGAAACATTCCTTGGTAGCTTGCTTTCCCCATCTCCTCTGGCTGTACCCAGAGCTTCAGGAGCTCATTCCAGCATGGCATTATAGGAGCCTCATCATGTCATGCCTCATTTTAAGTGGTGCTGTGGGTGTTGCCGCAGTCTTCTGCTCTTTAAACAGATGTGGTGCTGCTCGTGGGTTCCCCAGCAGCCTGCAGCACAGCCCCAGCCAAGCATTCCTCACTTGCCTCAGCTCTGCTGGGCCTCTGTCCAAGAAATCTGAAAGAGGGATTTCTTCAGCAAAGCATTTGTTAGACATCCTTCAGTGTCCTCCTAAGATAAAACTTCAAAGCAGGGCTTCTGTCAATCCCACCTGTCTGGTTTCATCTTGTTCTTTCTTTCTCATCCCATCTCTGACTCCCAAGCAGACTTTTTTCCCCTCTGAGGTTCTTGGGAGTACTGATCATTTGGTTGTAAAACTTCTTCCTGACTTTACTGACACCCACTTTCCTAAAATGTCTTCATGCTTACGTTGTGCAGAAGTTCCTTCACGCGCTCTTGCAGACCTTCAAGGCTTTCAGGTGGTGCCCCTGCCTCCACCTCTATTGTTCACCACCTCATTTTGTTCTTGGGACTCCAGAAGTCCTCCCTGGCTTGGGGGACTGTTGCTGTGCAAGGTGCATCTGGCAGGGCTGTGATCTGCCTTCTCAAGCCCCAGAGGCCTGACATGGGCACTGCAGACTCCCAGGTTTCTCACTTTATGTCTGGAGAGCACTTTGACATCTTGGTAAGGTGTTTGCAGTCTCATTTCATGATTTCTGTAGAGGTGACAGTCCTTCTGTCAGCTTTGGCAGATATGCTGAAGAGTGTTTGCTTACTGGGGTCTGGCTCTGTTTTGTTGAGGCTGTAGACTATTAAATTATATTCACTTGCTGTCTTCATTTGCTTTCCACGCAGCAACACTGAGGTATCCCGAAGAGAAGTTTTGCACTATTCCAACTGTGCTGAGTTTTCCCATAAGAAGGTATCTAGGGGCTGTCTTTCAGTTCAGGGGAGCATGGACTGGACTGCTGGACCTTCTCACACCAACACCTAGAAATTGGTGTCAGGTCCAGTTACTGTAGCATCTACAGGGAAGGGATGGGGCAGCTTCTGGTGAGGTGTATTTTAACCTGTGTTCTCAGGTTTTGCATAGTTAATTAACTGTAATGTGAAACATAAACTAGTCATGTGATTAACTGAGGAAATCTGTAACATCTCTTGTCATTACCACAGTTCATTCCAGTGGGAGGTGGAGGTGACCCTGAAACAATCTTGCACTGAGGTGTAATAAAGTGTTCAAATGTAAATGTATGTATTTGTCCCTGAGATTTTTGCTTCATGTGCCTAAAACCAGTGATGTGTCAGAGGAGCCCACAGCTTGTTATTCAGGCTCATCTGCCCCTGAGCTCCCCCCAAAAGGATGAATAAGAATTGTAATGTTTCTAAATTACAGCTAATAAAACTTTCAGTAGCCAGCAGGCAATTTGCCCTGGATTTAAGGAGTTAAAGGGAAAGATAGGAAGGGAATAAGGATGGTTTGTGAGGAAAAACAGCAGTATCCTGTGCCACGTGCCAAAATAACCTGATCAGGCCATGACAGGGGGTAACTACCTACATCACCTCCATGCTCAAGAGTACTAAGTAAGTCCTGATTGATAATTTTCGTCATACCTATAAGGGAAAGTCATGATGTGCAGAATGAAAGAGAAGGCAGGGTTGTTGATGCTATAAATGCAGGGGAGGGCTATGTAGGAGGGCAGTTGGGGTTGCAGGGAGATAAGGGATTTGAAGGTGATGATGATCAGAGTGCCCTGGCCATGGCACTGGAGGGATGTGCTTTTTGGGTGGGCATGAGAGGGAAGGAGATGGATGCTTGGCTTTGTCCATTAGGTTTTGTTTATGGCTACTCTGTGCATTGGGAAGTCTCGCTTTTTCATTTGGCCATAAGACATGGATCAAACATGGCAGGTTGGAGCTGTGTGAATCCAGGTCTGGAGCAGTGCAGGGGATGTGCTCTGTCACATCTTACATCTCTGAGAACTGCTGTGCACTACGTTTTGAAAACTACTAATTAGGCTGAGACAGTTTTACTAGCAGGACAGGAAAAGCAGAACAGGAAGGCAGGGAAATTTTCACCTGGAATGAAGGCCCCCTTGACATCTTAGGCTCACCAGGAACAGGAAGGAGCTGAGGCTGTTGAGGTCTGAGCTCTGCTTTGAGGTTGCCTCCAAACATTTGGTAGCACAGGGGAAAGAATTTGTATAGCCTCTAGGGACATAAATTTTCAGGAGGTTCTGAGAGTGCAGTGGTGCTGGAGACAATGCCTCAAAAGGAGCCACACAGAGGCCACTGTGAAGAAGAGTGCTGTGCTTGAGACATGGCTATTTTGAAGGTGCAATGCATGTGCCATACCTGGCAGATCCCCTTGTCATTGCCTTCTCATTCTGGGTGGGTATATGGGTTTGCAGGCTTGTGCCTCTCTGGGGAGAAGTGGAAGATGCTTATTCCACTATTGTCTTGCGAGCATCATTTATATGCTGAACACACGCCGTGTGCTTTCTACAGTATTTTTCAAGCAGGCACTGTCGTTCTGGCAGCAGCCAGGAAGCAGCCTCTGGTTACAGAGCACTGGCAGCTCTGCAGGTGCTGCAGAAGGTCTGACTTCCCACTTAATACAGGGCACCAGCTTGGTCTCCTGCCACCTCAAAGGCCACGCTTAAAAATCAGCAGTAACTGCTGGGAGTAAACCAGAAGAAAACATCAGCGACTTTCAAACTGTTCCCTCTTTAGTCCCCAAAGTGTATTTTTTGCCCTTTGGGGTGACGTGGGTGGATGGGGAACTTTACCTCATTTGCTCTCCTGAAACCTGTTCGAAGTACAAGTGAGGCGGCTGCGTGATTTGTGTGTGCATGCAGAAAGGGCCATCTGAATTGTAAATAGCACCTGCTAAATTATTATTAAGTGAAAGCTGACGTGGGAGGAGTTCTCAGGAACAGAAAACCTCAAGTCTTTAAATAAAAGTCATTCCAGCTGTTTGAACACTGTCCCCTGGCTGCACCCTACCTGCTTCAGCTCATGTAGATGCTATGGGGAGTTATGTGAGTCGTATCAAGGACAGGGAAGGCCCCATTAAATCCAGTTACTGTCAGTTTTGTGGGAGCCTTAAATGACTACACTAAACTCATTATTAAAGAAAGGAACTATCAATTTTATTTAATGCATGGTGCCCAACCCTGATTCTGCTCCCAGCCCAGAGATTTGCCGTGCTCAGAGGTGATATAAAACTTAAACTTACACTCTTCAGGACATGTATTTAGCTGTTGTGGCATCCTGGCTTCATCCTGGCTAATAGGAGCCTGCCTTGCACCCATGCCAAGGCAGGGATCAGCTCAGTTGGAACTGCCACTTGGCTTAGTCCAGCCAAAGCTTCTGGAGGTGTAGGTAGGACTGCTGAGCTGGGCTTCAGGTAAGCAGGAATGGTCAGTGGGTGAAGCTGCTCATCCTAAGTATCCTCACTCCCTCCACTGCTGGCAGGGTGCAAAAAGGTGAGGAGCCAGATGCCAGCCGTGGGTCATTCCATGCAAAATGTGGAAAGGTGACTTCTAGGATCTTCCTGCAGAGAAGAGAAGTGATATGAGAGGCCCAGCCTTGCACACGAGGTTTCTTGTCATACCTAGAATGGGGGTTAAGAGAACTTTTCCCAAGTAGAACATCCCATTTTCCATCCCTCCACAACCTATGGCCCCTCTGGCCTTCCAAGACCCCAGGAGTAAGAATGCTCCCCGGGGCATTCCCACTGTCTCTGAGACATGGGTGCCACTGGGCTTGGCTGGCATGGATCATCCCATTACTGCTGGCTTGTTTCCTCATGGACATTGTGGCAAGCTGTTGTCAGCCTATGTAATCAAAAGGCTGAAGGTGTAAATCATATTACAAGCTGTAATGAGGAATTTGATTCCTGTAATAAAACCATCCAACTTTTATTCACATTTATTACTATTCCTGCTATTGCCACGGAGCAAAAATCCTTTTTGGTAGAAACAACATGCCACCGGCACAGTTTTATTGTGTCCTCAGGAAATTTAGGATTGTGTTTTTGTCGCATTAACTGCACAGGAAAATTTGCAATAAAAATTACTTTTCTGCAGAAGCCGCCTTTCCCCATCACCAAGCTGTCAATCAGTCTGTAATTTCTTGCTATCGGACTATGCTGAAGAACTCACCGAGTTATTTTCCTTACAATGCGTGCCCTTAAAACCTCAAACATGAGAAATAATTTTGGATGTAAGGAAGAAGATTTCATAGTTCTTTTTTTAGGGGGAAAGAGAAACCCTTTTCTGTGAGGAGATGAAACCTCTGAGGAGGGCAGCACTGGCAGCAGGAGAGTCCAAAATCCTCGCTGTATCCACAGAAGCACTGCTTCTTTCACCCCCTCCATTTTTGGGGTGAGTCAGTGTTTATCCCCTGCTCCTGTCCTCTGCTGAGGCTGCCAGCAGTGTTTCAGGGACAGCAAGGGGCTGGTTGTCGATGTGGAAACCAGTCCCTAACAACAACTCGTTTCACCAAAGGGCACAGGCAGCCATCTGACATTGACAATGTTGAGTGACTGCTGACCTTGTTTTTAGCGTCAGCTGATAGCAAGTGGAGCCCTGCCAGTTTGCACCAGTTGAAAGCCTGTCCCTTAATGGTGGCCATTATCCTGATTTTTACAGTGGCACTGAGAAAGTTGCAGCTGCTGTGCTTCACATTCCTGACTTTAATTTGCTATGCCTCAGTCTTTTGGTGTTATCTTTAGAGGAGCGTGCGAGAAGAACGTCTCTCCTTGCTCTGAGTCAGTCATTTTTTCCCTTTTTATTTTCTACCAAGAGAGATTGCTCAAGCACACCGTGGAATGAAAGCCATAAAACTATAAATTACACCTCTGCTAGGTCCACAATATGTTACCAATTACATCTGCCATATTATTTGCGTCCAGAGGGAAAACATACATCAAACCACCCCCTCTCTCCAGGCAGGTCAGCGCTGTACTAGAAGGAACACCGTGATTCTTCTTAATCAGTGGAAAAACAAACACGGCTTTGGCTCACTCACATGCGATCTTTGTGTCCAGGATGACAAGTTGAGTAGCACTGCTGTGGTTCCCCGAGCTCGCCGCCTGCCACATGCCATGGCATTCCTGACAGCATCGTTGCCCTGTGGAAAGGAGAGAGGAGAGAAGGTACTTCTCAGCAGGGCAAGGAGCTGGAGGGCATCTGAGTATCCAGTTGCAGGGACCTTGGAAATTGCAGCTCAGGAGGTTGGGGGAGCGGGGGGTAATGGAGTTAAAAGGAACAACAGCAAATAATCATAAATCCACTTAGAGACAGGGGTGGTGTCTGCAGAGGGCAGCGTGCTGTGGTTTGCGGGGCTTTGTTGCTAGACTGGGGTCAGTGGGGTTTTGTGTGCCCTGTTCAAGCCCAGGTGAGGGTTTCCCCATGTGTCCTGAAGGGGTTTTCTCTGCGTCTGCTCTGTCCCCATAAATTCATCCCTGCAGCAGGGGTGAAGGCAGGGGTGTTGAAGCAAAGTGGAGAGATTGCTTGGCCTATTACTTCTGAGTAGTTACTCATGGTAGGTTTTGGCTCACCACAGCACCCCTCTCCTGAGCCACTCCTGGCCTTTGGACTGCTGGGAATTAACTGGAAAAGGAGTGTTGGGTGTGTTTAGATCTGTTAACTTGACTTCTGAGCTTTGCGAGTGTGGAGTGACATTCACATTTTTCTGTATGAGTAAGTTTATGCATGCATGTGCGTGAGTGTGTCGGTACACACGAGCTCCAGAAAATCTTCTGAAGAGGAACATGGACTAGTGAAGTATGAGGAGGCCAAATCAGATACTGTCACACCTCCACATGAAGAAGTCGTCCATGTGCACTGCAGAGTTTGTTGTGGTTTTGTTACTTAAGCATTCATTCAGCTTTTAACTTATTTAAGTTGAAAACAAGTCAAGGTTATGTCTGTGCTTAATAATTCAACAATGGTGCCAGCTCAGCATATTGTCTTTTTCTTCCCTAGTCATTCTGGTTTATTAAAAAGAAACACTGATGACAGATAGAAGGGTGAAGGAGGCTGTGCCTTTCTGCTCTGACTCCTGCCGGGTGCTGATTCCTTCCCCAGAAGTCCCCACGGATTTGTGTTCTTCACAAAATATTTGCCCCAGCACTACTATCCCTACCCTGAGCAGGGAAAGCTGGCAGCAAGTCAGGGCTTAGCTGTCCCCTTCTCCGTGCACCACATCTTTTTTCTCTGAATAGGCACATTTTCTGTTTCAGTGGAATATTACTCAGAATCCTTCAATAAGTCTGTCTCAGTTATGCATTATTTTCACTTTGGTTATGAGGTTGTGGGGTTGTTTTTTGGTGGTCTGGGGTTTTTTTTAAAGATTTAGAAGATCATTAACTCTTCTGAAACCAAATAAGCTTGCATTAAAATAGGAGTTTTTGTATTTCCTGTAAAATTAAAGCTATATTAGGAGCTAATTCTGCCACATGCTAATGTGTATGTTGCTTTATTAAAAATGCTGTTCATTTCCAGGGGATCTGCTTTCCAGTGATGGTATTGTCACTGTGAATAAGAATAGTTGAACACAATTTTATAAATCTGGGAGCACTGAGAGCACACAGTGAAGCTCATGTTGTGTAACTCCCATCTCCAGTGTCCCTGAGCACAGACTAGCATTGTGCCCAATTCCCACTCACAGACTTGGCAAGCAATCTGAAACATCGTCTTCTTCTCTTTTGGCTTCTCAGCTTTATCTGTGCACCTCCATTTGCTCAGTGTATCATTTCCTGGTCCCATCTTCACTCTGTGCAGGCCAGAAACTACACAGTGGTTTTATGGGAATAAGTGGAGGGCTTAAGTCAGATCCACCAAACTGCTTAAGACTGGATGAGCCTGAGGATTTGAAATTTGGCTTCTGTAGCCAGAATACTTTGCAGTATTTGACATGAGTTCTTCCAGAGAGCTAGATATATTCCTGGAGACAATGGGAATAGGAGTCTCTTTAGGCAGAGGAGGTAAAAATAACATGTACATTCCTGTTATTAAAAATGAAAAGGGGGAGAGCAAGAGAGCAGAAATCTTGAATGTTGTTAGTATAGTTCAATCTGGGGTGAGGATTTATTTTAGAGCATCATATTTTACTGGTGTCTAATACATATATCTGGAAGAACTTGCTTTTTGTGTGTATGCATGTAATGTATCTGAAGCCTGTATCCCATTTGCCCTTCCTGCCAGAGAGCAAATGAAATAAGCTGGGGAAGGCATCTTGACACTGTGGTTTCACTCTGATGTTGTATTGCAGGTATGGCCTCGCATGTGCAAGTTTTCTCTCCTCATACCCTTCAGTCAAGTGCCTTCTGTAGCGTGAAGAAACTGAAAGTGGAGCCGAGTTCGAACTGGGATATGACCGGGTACGGCACACACAGCAAAGTCTACAACCAGAGCAAGAACGTGCAGTCCTCCCAAGCAGCCGCCGCCGCAGCCGTCAACGCCTCCCTCCAGATCCCCAACCCGAGCATCCCTTACGAGCAGACCATCATCTTCCCAGCAAGCACGGGGCACATCGTGGTGACATCTGCCAACAGCACTTCTGGTGTGGTTGCGGTGTCTGGGCAAACACTGGGCGGGCCACACAACCTGATGCGTCGCAGCACTGTGAGCCTTCTGGACACCTACCAAAAATGTGGACTTAAGCGCAAGAGTGAGGAGATTGAGAACACGAGCAGCGTGCAGATTATCGAGGAGCATCCACCAATGATTCAGAACAATGCCAGTGGGGCCACTGTAGCCACTGCCACCACCTCCACGGCCACTTCCAAAAACAGTGGCTCCAACAGTGAAGGGGATTACCAGCTGGTGCAACATGAGGTGCTCTGTTCCATGACCAACACGTATGAAGTGTTAGAGTTTCTTGGCCGTGGGACCTTCGGACAAGTAGTCAAATGCTGGAAACGTGGCACTAATGAGATCGTGGCTATCAAGATCCTAAAAAATCACCCTTCTTATGCCCGGCAAGGCCAGATTGAAGTGAGCATCCTGGCTCGGCTGAGCACAGAAAGCGCGGACGACTACAACTTTGTCCGTGCTTATGAATGCTTCCAGCACAAGAATCACACGTGCTTGGTATTTGAAATGTTGGAGCAGAACCTCTATGATTTCTTAAAACAAAATAAATTCAGTCCCTTGCCCCTTAAGTACATTCGACCAATTCTCCAGCAGGTAGCAACTGCCCTAATGAAGCTGAAAAGCCTGGGACTGATTCATGCTGATCTCAAACCAGAGAACATCATGCTGGTAGACCCATCCCGACAGCCATATAGGGTCAAGGTCATAGACTTTGGTTCAGCTAGCCATGTGTCTAAGGCTGTGTGTTCTACTTACCTTCAGTCCAGATACTACAGGTAAGAGACTGGGCTCATGTAACACTACTAGGAGAAGCATTTTACTTATGGGAATTTTCTTACTTTCATTTAAAGGAATGAGAGTCATCCCTTAATTCTAAACAGAGATGGCTTTTAGAATGGCTTGTTGATGATAAGAAAAAATTATGTCCTAACCTCTTGGAGTTTACTTGCATTGAAAACCATTGTAAGTTTGTAAATAATCATAAAGTGTTGTAAAAATAGAGTTTGCCAGTTACAGTTTAGGAAGTCTTTCACTTCTATCAGTTTGTCCTCTCTGGAACTGTTTCCAGGAGAGGGGATGCCCACATTTCCATTCCAAGTCAATGGATATAGGTTCTTGGTTTCAGAATTACTTTAACCTAAACAATCAATCCATATTTCAAATGTGTCTTCCAGTCAGTACTCATATATGAAACCAGGGACTTAACAAGTGTAAGGTTGACCCACAGGAAAACTGTATGGATGCAGGAGATGGTTTGTCAAGGATTACTTTTCACACAGGCTCTGAGTCAATGGGAGCCTTCTGGCTGGCTCTTGTCAGCCCTCCTCCAGGCAGGTATTGTCAGTGATTTGATGTTGGAGTGAGGACCGGTTGTTGTCTGTTGATTCCCACTCACGGTGCTTTGTTACCTGCTAGGATGGAGTTGTGACCTGAGCACAGGTGTGCCTGAAGTAAAATGTGTGAACCAGATATATCCCTCTTCAGCCTGTTGAACAGTTTCAGCAGAGAAGCCTCTTTTCATAACCCCTGGCAGGGCATCCTCGCCCTCTGTCTTAATTCCAAGACACAAAGTCTCTCTTGTACATGTTCTCAGACCCTCTCTTTGGTTCCAGTCAGCTTGATTCAGCAGTGTAGGGACTGAGAAAATCACTTCTGCTGCTTCAGAGGTGGGGGGAAATAGTGAAGGGGTGAAGGGAATTTGTCCTTAGACAACAGCTGAATTTAGAAATGTTCAGACCACATTTTTGTTGTTGTACTTCTGTGAAACAGAGGGAAAGAGAGAAAATCCGATCCTTCTTCATGATGGATTTAATGAAAGTCAGTCCTGGAAGCATCCAGAGCTCATCAGATGGGTTACAAAAAAGCAGGGTACTTGATCCTGTTTGTAAATAGAAAAGAAATCTGTCTTACATATGGGGAAGAGTGGGGATGAAAAACCAACATGAGTTGATAACAGACCCTTTTCCTACTTCATAAATTTCGTGGTGGCAAAGCCTACCTGAACTCTGAGCTTGGAGAGGGTTAATTTTCACAGGAACAGGAACTTTGACAGTGTAGCACTGCAGCAGCTGATCTTTATCTGCTTGTCCTTTGCTCTGGAGGAGGCCAGGAAAAAATCCCCAGCCCTAGTTTATACCTCAGAAGAAGCTTATTAAATAAGATATTCTACCTGATGACAGTCCCATCCTCCAGGAGAGACATGTTTCTGTGGTAAATATGCAAAAGCTTTTAGAGTTGCAATTACTTGACAGACTAGGAAAAAAAAGAAAAGAAAGATAATACAGGCATTTTGTTGTTGAGTTACCTGTGATTTTGTATTAGAAGCCTAGGTCCCTAGCTGAAAGACAGAAGGGGCAGCCAAAATGAAATATGTGACAGAAAGCAGAAATGAAAGAGAAAAGTGGTTCATTCTCAGCAACAAACAAGGAATATTTTTGTGGCAGTCTCTGGGGAGGAAAAGGCTTGATAAAATTTACTTTTTATATTTTAAATGTTATTCCTGCCCAGTCTGAAGTTGCAGCTTGATAGATAATAAGTTCAGTGTGTCTAATTCCTCCCTTATTTTCCATGCTGAATTGGTGGGAGGAGGGGAAAAGGGGCAGCAGCTCACCAGGAAAAAAAAAGAAAGAAAAATCTCGTTGGGTTGAATTACAACAGCAGGGGTTTGCTGATTAAGCTAAATTCAAGTCATGAGGAAAATTTATATTCTTCTTCATTTTCTGATGGGGAAAATACAGCACTGAGTAAAGACCCCTTCCACTCTAAAATGAAGGAACTTTCATGCTAGGGGAAACACTGGGCTTTATAAAGATTTCATGTCTTCCATTTAATTTACACTTGTTCTGCTTGCTAGAGTATAAAAGACAAGGGGATGACTTCAAGAAATGGCACATTTAAGTTGGATGTGAAGAAAAAGCTTCCTCAGACTAGTAAAACCTCTCAGACTCTAAGCAGTCATGCTAAAGGAGTGACAGAAGCCCTGTGCCCCATGCATTTAAGGAAAGATGAGGCAGAGCACTGGGGAATATAAAGTAGAGGCTGGATCTCAGCTGGAGGGTTTTTATCATGGACTTTCACAAGCAAATTCATAAATTGTCTCCATATTTTATTAACAGCTTGCGTTTTCTTTTTCCTGTCACTACTTTTGAGAATGTGATGGCCAAATCCTTTGAAGGATTGAAAGGTGTGTGGGATCCTGCTCCTTCTCAGAGCAATGTCTTTCCTCTTCCTGTAAATGATAAGCCCATTTTCTTCTCCCAAAGGTGGAAGACAAAATGTCTTTAAACAAACTCTGTGCTTTTTCTTGGCCTCAATCTGCATAATCCAGCATAAACCAAGAGAGCCCCATGGCTGATTGCAGACTTTGCATGGGTGATTTGCCATTGCTGCCATGTAATGTGCTCTGAAGATGAGCAGGATCCCTCAGCCCAGTTTCTTGTGGGAAGAGTGGTGGGCAGACTTGCTACTGTGCTGCTGGCACTGCGCAGGGGCCCTCGCTGGGTGTCCCACACCCAGAACTGGTTCTGTGCCACCAGGGATATTTCTTAGCAAATACACTCCGGAAGGAAGGTAATGGTACTGAGGTGACAGAGCGGGACAAAAAATATCAAAAATTGCGTCAAAGTGTCTTTAGTCCAGCAGAATTTAGCTCCCAACCCTCTTAAGAGGATACAGCCCCCTCCAAGCTAGATCTGCTGCCACAAGTGGTACTCAGGAAACCTTTCTCCCTTGCTCCTGACTGTAGGGAGCTCACAGGGGCAGAACATGACAGCCTAAGGTGGGTTTTGCAGAGATTCCCCCGCTGCCAAGAATCCCCCTCTGGGAGGGCAGTGCTGTTGTGTCTCCAGTGCCTGCCACAGACCTCGAGAGAAGGGAATGAGCCCCAGCAGGGTCATGCCATGGGCCCTGCCTGGCATGGCAAAGGACATCACAGCCACAGCCTGTGGTCAGAGTTGTCATCTAAAAGAGGGGGGTGCTGTGAAGAGGATCATCCTCCTTCTGCCCACACATCTTCAGCCTGTGGTGCAAAACTCCCTGTGGTGCAAAGTGTTTCTCTCATGGCATCCTTAGCCAGTGTGTGTAGGACCTCACTGGTGACCATCCAAATGTCCCTTGCTTAGGAGAGGGGTCCCAGCCTGGTCACCATAGTCCTTCATCTTGTCCCTTACCATCAGCTGCACCAACCTGGGCCTGCCCACTGACCCTCCAGGGAGGTTTGTGGTGATGTAGCCATGGTCTGGAGGTGCCTGAAGGAAAAGGTGAGGAACTGAAGCTGATGATGGAGGGCTGCTCTGCCCAGCTCACAGTGCAGGAGCAGGGCTCTGCACTTGACACTTTTAGCCAGACATGCTTAAGCTAGAAATGAAGCCCTGTTCACAGAGTAATGGATCAAAAAGCTGTGATAGCCTCTGCATCACAGGGTATCTTCCTGGGATTTTATTTTAGTCCTTTTCCTTTTCATGCTGCAGTTGGAAAGAGAGATCATTGAGGTAGTTTCTATGATCTCCCTTTTGCAGAGGGTCAGAGGAATGAATGACCAGAGAGATCCCTTCTGGGTTGATCAGCTAGGTATGAGCAGCTTCCTGGGAAAACCCACATCCTGAGAAATACAGGACTGTGTGAATCCTGAGAAATACAGGGCTCTGAGAAATACACACTGCAACAGATGGTCCCTTTGTTAGAGCCCCATTCATGCACCCAGATGGAAGAGGGGCACTGCCCTCTGGGAGGCTGCGGTGGTTGGGGTGGCAGAGGGAGAGTTGAGGCTGTCCCTTGTTGGAACAAGAGCACTTCCCTATCATGGGGTTGGCAGCATGGGGGTGCTTGGAGAAGTTGGGCTGCTCATGGGGGCACTGCCAGTTTTGTGACCTTGCCCTCTTGGCTTTTCTTTGCTGTTCAGCTGAAACAGCTGCTGTGTTGGCATTAATGGTGGTGTAATCACCTTATGAGATTTAAGTATTTCAGAATTTGCAAAATATTGCAGATATAAAATAATGGCTGTCACCCCTTCACTATTAGCAAATAAATTCAGGTTTGGTTCCTTGTTTTCAAAAGGCTTTTGGTATGTGGCTTGTCTGGCTTGGGTTGAGATGTCTGCTTTGTAGGTAAGTGGCCTTTGATGAAATGTTTGGATAACAGAGAATGAAGTACCAGTTTGAAGAGGTGTTTATCAGTCTGGTTTCAGACACTGCAAGAAAATATGCATGCATAAAGGCTACGTGCATGCTGTCAACCTCCCATGCAGAGTGTGCAGCAGGGCTGTGTGCAGGGCTGGTTTTTAGCTGGCTCTGCATGCTTAGCTGGGTGGGTGCAGGTCCTGAGGGATGCAGGGGGCTGAGCTGGACGTGTCGTGCCACACGTGGACATTGTGCCACGACAGGTATCGGTCTTTCCTCTGTGCTGACAGGAAGCCAAAGCAAAGCAGATTTCTGAGCAAAGTCACAACCTGTTCCCCATTGTGTGACTCACAAATGTGTCATTCTGGTCAAAACTGCCCTTTAAATGAGGCAGTTGTAATGACACAGGGATGGGCTATGCTTTTTTGTTTGCTCACTGAATTGGCATCTGCTGTGTCCTTGTACAACGCTTATATTTCAATGCACTTATATTTCAAAATCTTCTGTCATTCTGGACTTGCAAAAACATCTCTATCTCAGATTTGACTGCGTTTGCAGCTGTGGGATTCACATTGTTCTGCCAGTCTATTTCACTCCTATCTGCAACATTCACTGCTTTACTGACTCTGTCTCTCCAAGGTACAGAGCAGGATGGTTTGAGGAGGAAAGTTTCTTGTGGGGACTGGAGTGAAACCACAAAGTTCATTGCTGAAGTCTAAGCTCAGTTTCACTTGGTGATGATCACCTCTGGTAGGACTGCAGGCTTGCAAAACTGGCAATACATTGCAGAAGACTGTGTGGAGGAAAACAGACTTCAAGCTACACCATTTTAAGCAGTTATTAATTTCTTTCCCAAGGACTCTTGGAATTTGGAGTTGATTTTTTTTCAGAATGAAAATTCAGTAGGATTTTTTTTTTTCAAAACCAACATCAGGATTAATTGAATCTCAGATTTATTGTACCCAGACTACCAAGTCTTGGAAAGCAAGAGACATTTAGCTGAAAGCTTTTGGCTTTGGCCCACCTTTGGGATGGTCAGGCCAAGTTGGTTTTTGGTTTTACAGAACTCAAGCAAAGATAATTCTTTGCAAAGTTCCTTTGTGTGTAAATCACCTTGGAGAAGGGATGGTAAACCATGAGCATGTGCTCATGCTGCATCCAACTGGAGATTCAACATGTCTGTACTCCCTACGTGGGGTCTAATTTAGAACAGAAAAACCTGTATTTCAGCCTAAACAATCTCCTCATACTAGACCCTCCCTAGTGTTTTCTCTGCTGAAACCTTCTTACTATTTTCCTACGTGTTGTTTTGCTCTGAGCAGACATGCCAGCTCCTCCTTTATCTCCTCAAAGCTGATGATGTGCTCCTTTCCCTGTGCTGCCACAGCTCCTTCCTGCCCAGCTCCAGCTCGTGATGCTGTGCTTGCTCCAAGAGGAGCCCTGTGTCCCTGTGTGGAGCCAGACAGGCTGTCTGTCACAGGAGGGCTCTGTTATTTATTAACCAAGGGGATAAAATATGCCCAGTTACGTGCCTCCGGGCCCAGAGAGATTTGTAACAAAGGGCTGTTTGCAAAGAACCTGACAGGGAGCCTTTCCCCAGCAAAGAGAAGTCTTTGGTAGACCAAGGGAGGGAGAAGTCTCATGCTGTTTCCTTTTACCTCATCTGCATCCCAGAGGTGGAAAATCAAATACTGCACCTGAGTGCTGAGCCAATCCCTTCAGTCCCCCTCCTCTTTCTGGAAACAGCTCCTATATGGCAAAGATGGGGCACTGACACTAATTAATCCTGCAGATCTCAGCTTTGTCCTGGTGGCTGGAAAGGAAGGAACCTGTGTGTCCACCGGCAGGGATCACTTCATTAAGGGTGTTTTGGAGCAGAGATGAATATGTGAGCAGCAGCCAGAGGCAGGTACCAGGGTTGGAAGTACTGTTCGTCCATCAGCTGGTGCCACCCCTCACGTGAGGAGCTCTGGTTCTGGTGTAAAAGAGCAAACAAACCTTGGGGAGAAAAAGGTAAATATAATTTTCCAAAGGCTGCTGCAGCTTTTAAACTCAACAGTGATCCCCACATAGAGAAAGGGAGTCCTCTCTATGCAAGCAGTCCCATTGCTTGTGAGGGTCAGGGAGTGGCTTTGAAGTCACACTCTCCCCACTTGTAGGTTGGCTACAGGTGTTGGGTTTATGGGTTTTTTTATGTTTTTTTTTTTCCTTTCTTCTTCTGCTGCTGTTTCTCTCTCATCACCACCAAAACAAGCTTGTCACAGGATTTCCTGCTGTCTATTTTTCTTCTCTTAAGCTTTATAAGCACAGTAAGTCCTGTTAAGGCTGCAGCCTGGTGAAATGATATGAAAAATCAAGGTCACTCTTGTATTTACTGTACCAGGGCAAGCCTGAAACAGGTACAAATAGCCAAGTTGTTTTACTTAAAAAGAACTATTTTCCTACAAGAAATCAAAACCCTCCCATTCCAGCTATTGGCTGTAGCACTTCAGACTCCATCTCTGTAGTACATAAAAGACACCCAGTGTTTTGGCAAAGATACCTGTGCTCAGCTGAGGGGCTGGGATGTAACCAAGCTCAGTATGGTGAGAAGCAGCTGCAGTGACAGTGTGAGTGAAGGTACAATTCACAGGGCTACAGAGAGCCAGCTGCAATCAGAGCCGGCTGTTTGCCCGGGTATGAAAAGCATAAAGTTTGGTCTCTGCTTCTAGCTGCTTTACTTCAGTGGTTTTGTGTTTGCCTTTCTTTCTCTCCTCCCACTCAAGTCTCTTCCTCACCAAGTGCAAGGGAAGCAGAGCAGGGAGAGGGTGCTGTTCTTTTCAGCCCCAATGCAGAACAGCAGCTCACAGGAGCAGTGGTGTGGTGACCTACAGATGCTACTCCAGCAATAGGTGGCCAGTGAAAGAGAGGGCACTGCAGTCACACTTATTGTACACTAGTAGCATTTTCTATGTCTTCCTACTTTTATTTCAATGTGTATTTGGGTCAGGGCAGTAGCTGGTCAAGGGCAGAGGTGGCTGCTGAGAAGCAAAATGAGGTATGGGGCTGTTGGGATGAGATCAGTGCTCCAAGTGTGAAAATAAAAGAATTATGAGCAGTGAGATTCCTCATCCTCTCCTGAGTATGAAAAAGCATTAGTAACACAGTTTGCACAGGATTTCAGGGACACTTTGCTCAAGTACCGTGTATTTAAATCCTGTCAGGTTTTTACTTCCCCCTGTACATTTGCTCAGTGCAGGCAAGAGATGCAAATGTAACATGGAGGAAGCTTACTGTGGATGTCTGTGCATTCATTAGGTTCACAAGTTTTAGGCCCCAGCACAGCAGTACTGGAAAGCTGCTACACTGAAGAGCATTTTCTGGTAAGGAAGTATTTCTGCTCTGCTGCTTATTAGTGATGAGGTTAGAAAAGTGACTGGCGTTGGTTTAGAAATTAATGAGTCAATACCAGAATAGAAAAATTACCTGAAGATGTGTCAGTTAGTGTGGGGTTATACATTCCCCAGCCTCAGACCCCTGAATGACATCAGTCCCCAGTTTCTGTCTTCTCAAACCATTTGCTGCACTGATGCCTCAAATTAGCCTAAGCTCATGTAAAGACACCTTATTCTCAGGTGAGGGCTCAGTAGCTACCTCCTTCTCCAGGTCATGCTGGGGAAAGGAGTAACTCTCAAGCAGCTGAGAGTGGTTATCTTGCTTGAACAACACTAATCTTGTGGCCTGACTTAAGCTGAGTTATAGCCACAGCTGTTACCTGTTTAAGAAGGAAGGTCAAGGAAATGTCCTTTGCCTTTTAGGGCAGATCATACAAGAGTTGTTCTGCCGTGCTTTACAAGGAAAAAAGAAATGCAGATGGGAGTCATACATACAAATATGTATATATATATATATATATATATACACAGACTGTGAGACATTCACAGTTCTAAGAGGAAGAAGTAAAAAGGAAGTGGCTCTAGGAACTGAGAGAGGGGAAGGGCAGATGAGGAATCCTCTTACAGACTGTGGTTACCTGGAAGTTGCTGTTTCCCACATAAGGAAAGGTGTGGGAGGAAAGAAAATGAAGTTTCACCTTTCTTGCTATTTGGAGACTTCAAGGCCAGAGATAGCCAATTTCTAAACAGGACAGCATCCCTCTCCTGGAATGGGCTGGAAAGCAAACTGTGAGTCCCTGAGTGACAGCTTGACCTTGTTTTTTGTTTATTGAAGCACAAAAGTAATTGCAGACATTGTTTTATCAGCACAGATATGAGTCATTTTGCTTTACCTTTAATTTTTTGTTTCACTTTTATTTTGCCTTTGTGACTGCATGGGACCAGTACCTGGGTGGACATCCAGGTTCTGTCCCTACTTATGCTGGTTTGCAGTAGCCAGGGAGTTGCAGACTTCTACCCACTACCAAATCTAGTGTTTGTGTCCAAAGGCTTCTGCTGAGGGAGAGAGGCAGGGTAGATGTGGGGGAATCAACCTGAATCTAACTGCAGTGACTCTGAATTGAAAATTCTGCAGTTCAAAGAGTTGGGTTAAGTCCTTGTCATTACTTTACTTTTTGTCAACCACTGCCATTTGTAGCTGATTTGAAGATGAAATTCTCAAAATCAAGTGTAATACCCCAGGCCTGGTAAGACATGAAAAGTGACAAAAGTTTTATACTGTCATCACTGAATTTCTACCTTTGTGAAAGGCTTGGGGCAGTTTTCAGATAACTCTAGTGACTTACACAGCTGCTAAACACAGGAAGGTCACCAGCTGAAGCCTGTTGAGTATAAGGAGAATTGTGTGCTCTAGCAGCTGATGCTTGTGCTCAGATAGAGGCAGACAAGGAGAAGCTGGCAGTGTTTCAGTGAACTTGACATCAGGAGGAGCTGTACTACACTGAGTTGTTCTAACTGCACACGGGATGGTTGGATGGCTTTTGGCAATACTGCTGAGCAACACCATGTCTCCTGCCTGTACTCTCCAGTCCAGATGTAGCTTTACAGCATTTACCTTGTGCTGTTCTCCTGGAATGCTCTGCCTGCTGAAGCAGGGATGTGTTTACAGCACCTCGTGCACAAAGATTTTTGTGGCTGAGGCCCTTAAACAAAAGGGTGATAGGGTATAACAGTACATATGACAATGAGGGGTAGCATGCATGTTAATGTGACAGCTGGCACACAGAAGGAAAGCTGATGGCCTTTTCTGGATTCACCAGGGTAAGAATTTGTGTTTCCAATAGTTGCTTCCATGCAGAGCTTTGCATTCAATGTCTGGGAGCAGGGTGGGGAGGAAGGAGCATTTGATGAGTTAAGAAAAGTTTCAATATATTTAGTCTTAAGAGTGTTTTACTTGCCAGTGGGAAACTTCAAACAGAGAATAGTCATCCAAGAGGGAAATGAAGTACTTCTTTGATGCTCACAAAAGTATTAAGAGGGGTGGATGAAATCTAAAATGTAAACAGGTTCAGCTGAGGCTAGATGAATTTGCTGATTACTGTGCTAAAAAGTTAATGATGAAATATTGCCAGTTGATTTCAGTAGGTAAAGGGAAGTAATGGTGACAGCCTGTATCAGAAATAGAAGCTTATCTAAGTGATCTCATCCCCATAGTTGTCAAAAATACAGCTCATGTTGTTGTTAGCCTGTTAAATTAGTGGACTGGATTCTGAAGAGCTGCATGAGCACAGTCAAGAGCAGGAGGTAGTCATATTGCTGTTTCTGGAAATGCTTTTCTGGAGGCTCATTTCATAACCTATCTCCTCTTGACAGGTGCATGAGGGAGCAGGGAAGAGAATGGCACTTTGGGCTGGATTTCACTTAGTATGTACTTTACTTTGCCAGTATGGGTACAGGGATGTGGTGGCTCCAAATGTATTCCTTTGTAAGGAGGTCAAAGTGCAGCTTGATTTTTAAGATATATAATGAGCAACAGAAACAAAGACATGTTAACTGTGTTGGAAGATAACATTCTGTCTTTTGAATGGATTCTTGTTATTGTCGCTGATGTTACTTTCAGCAAAAAAATTATGTTGAAATTATTCTTTTTTCTCCATTGTTTAGCTCTTGTTCTCAGCTTTGTTATGGCCACAAAGAGAGGATAAAAATGGATTGGCACAACGTTGGCTTTCCTGTATCATTTAGAGTTATGTTTTCAGCCTTTAGCACTTTGGTAGGGTCTGTTCTTCATTTTGAAAATAGCAATAAAAGAGCAGAGAACATAAGAAAACACAATTCTGTCTATTTTTTTTTTTCTAATGAAATTGTCAGTGCTAGCCTGAACTCTGCCTCTGATCTGTATGAAGTCTCTGAACTGTGCTGTTGGAAGAAAGCAGATCCAAAAGGAGAGATAAAATATCCATGTGCCTGGCTACTTTAGAAGGTAGTAAAAAGCTCCCGACGTCTTGCTTGTTTTTAATCTGTATGTTTATGTCTACGTAAATCCTTTGGGAATAAACTTTAAACATTTATATTGGATTTAGAGAATTACCTTCCAGCAGCAGTACCTATGATCCAGCAAGAGTAACTAAGATTAAGTTTACTTGAATGGCCCTCTTGGCTTTCAGAGGCATGGGTAATGTTAAAGCATGTGTTGAATTGCTGCTCAAATGGGAAATGGTAGTGATGAGCATGAAGTGTTTCAGTGGATTTGCTGTTTGTGTGGGGTTGTTGGAGCTATTGGGTGTGCATGGGGAGATAGCTCATGTCTTGGGAAAAGGATCTGTCTGCACTGTGTGGCAGCTAAGCATCAAGATGCAGTTGACAGCCCCCCCCCCGTGCCACTTTGGTGGGGAGCTGCTCTTGAGTGGCCCTTGAACAAAGCCAAGCCTTCAGCCCCCTCATCAGAGAAGGGAGGAATTGCCAGCTGCTTTTCTAGCAGCTCTAGAAGTGCAGCAGTGTCTGCCCCATGTAAATTGTCAGGATCTTTTCCTAGCACCTTGATGCCCATCTCAGGCTCTGGAGGGCAGCCAAAGTAGAAGCTGGAGAGAGAAAAAGCAGAGGCAAACCCAGGACATGAGAGGTTGGTTCAGATGAAAACGGAGGATAGCAAAGGTCAGAGTTGCTCTAGAAGGCTGACACAGACAAACAGACCACTCCTTGCAGCCCTAGCCTGTGGTTTGTCCTCACATGGGATTTGAAGAGGTTCATTTCCAGTTCAAGGTGTGCACTTCTGAGCAACTGTTGAGTTCTAGCTCACAGCTTTTGCCTTAGCCTGGGGCTACAGGATCTGATTACTGCCCACAAAATGACATTTGAAGTTGTGTAAGAATCCTGTGTGCAGGATATAACTCTAGTCACTGCTTTTGTAAGGGGGCTGTCACAGCAGCCCAGTGAGAGCACAGAAAGGAGAGCACGGTGCTTGGTTTTTGGCTAAAAGTGTCCCTGACTTGCTGTATCACACAGATCAAACTGCAGGGCAGGTGGGGGCTGTGGGGAGTAGGGATGGTTGCAAATTTTGACTGAGGTTTTTAGAGCCACAGGTATGCTCAAGGATCTTGTGAAATGGCCACTTCCATGGTATTTCCTCCGCACTTTGGCCTTTGGAGAGATCCACAAATGGGTTCTTCCACTCTGGGTTTTTCCTTGCCTTCCAGGAATGGTGTTTTTGCCTGATCCTGCATTGCCTTGCCTGGCATTTTGGAGCTGTGGCACGCTATAGTATTTGCTGCTGTCATGGTGTTGGTTGGCAGCGTGGCTGCTTCGAAACATCTGCCGTGCTCTGACTGTGCATGCCCACGTGCCCCATAGTGAGCCAGGGCTCCTGCACGCCCACGTGGTGGCCAGAGGGCTGGCAAGTAGCTGGCCTTGGCAGCAGCCCCTGTGGCAGCCAGAGGGGAGTAGGAACCCTGGTAGCAAGGGCAGGAGGCTGCTGTGGCTACAGCCTGAGCTTGCTTTGCTTGAAGCTGGCTCAAGGTTTTCCAACGAGGCCTTGCCTGACCAGGAGCTTAAAGGCTTTCTTATCTGTGGAGAGTGACACAGGCTGGTGGCAGCACGTAATTAATAAAGATACTAACCCTCCTTATGCAACCAGGGGATGTCTGACAGCCTTACTGGGTAGTTGCTCAACAACAAGGCGTGTTACAGCTAACCAGCTGGGGCCAATTATGGAAGCCTCAGTAATGCTAGCAAGCACTTGCCTGTTGGCGTTGTTGGGCTGAAGGTGAGGAGATGAATGACTGCTGTGCAGCACGCGGGCAGCGCTCGTGGTCGGGCGGTGTTTGTTTTGCAGCTGGAGCACGGAGTGTCCCTGCTCTGGGATGGGTTTGCTGGGCATGGATGAGCCTCAGTGCCCGGCAGTGAGCTTGTGCTCCCACATGCAGGATGAGGAGGCACCCCCAGGGCTGCAGCACCATCTCCCACCTCTGTACCTCCTCAGCTGCTTGCTATGGGTAGGAAAAGGGGAAAGAGGGAGGGAGGGAGGGAAGCGGGGGCTCCTACTTAAGGCTACCTCATGGGTTTTTAGTCACTACATGAAGATTTCAAGAGGGTGCAAATAAAACATAAAACTAAGCAAAAGACTAAGTGGCACAGCACAAAAAGGAGGAAAAAACCCCTCAAGACACTGAATCATTGTCCAAAAGGTGCAGCCATTAGAGAATAATAATAGTTTTTGTGTGCAGTGCAGCTGGGGCCACAGTTGCAGAAGGAAGATCCTCGGTGACCTGTGTGATGGCTCTGTTTGTTTAATGTGCTAAGACAAAGAACTGAAAAGCAGACAGGTCCTTGCAGGGCTTCTCTCTCAGTTCCTGTGTCTGTGCCCTCTTTTGCTGTGTGCGTGTGTCTTCATGCTCCAAATGCAACTAATCACAGCTCCATGCTCTAGGATGCCTTCCGATGTGCATCCCTTGTCACTGTGCCTGGGCACTCCCTGGCTGTTGACTTGGTATTTTTGTAATTTAGAAACTACAGCAAATAATAAAAAGTCAAATGGTTACTATTTTATAGTCTGTTTTTGTAATTCTCTGTCCTTCAGAACGAGCTCAGCGTAATGACATTATTCCCACCCCTCCATCCTGACCTCAGTCTTTTTCTATCCATTTAGCAAATGCTGCAGTTTGCTCTGTTTTTAATGGGTGGGAATCAATGTGGCTTTTTAAAATTGGATTCTCTCTGCCTGCACAAACAAAATCAATGGTGTTATTGAGCATGTGCAGGTCTGTGTGAACGGGAGCAAGCCAGCAGGGTTTGCCATCTCAGCGAGGTGGGGCAAAGCCTGGAGTGCACACAGGGAGGATCACTCTTTATTTCTCTGCCGTTTTGGTAAAGGCTGACAAACAGCTTGGTACTGTTTATAAAGTAAAGCCTAGGGTGTACTTTTCACCAGGTTAATAAGAGTTTTGGAATGGTCAGTGTGAGGCTGTTAAAATGGGCCAAAACCAGACCAGTTTGAGCACCCAAAGGAGGTTTGAAGATCCCAGGAAAATGAGGTTTAATCCAAAGCGTGATTTATTTCAACATGACTTTACAATTGGTTTTGCCACATCTTTTGGGGTTCTCCAGCCTGATTGGACCTTCACCCTCAGAAATGAATTTCAGGCAAAAGAGGGTTTTGCTGCCTTCAGGCTAAGCATTTATATGCAAACAAACAGGATGGGAAATTTATATTTCTATGTCTGTCTATTGTGGCAGACTGCGTGTACTAATATTGAGCTGTTGTGGGAAAGTTGACTGGCAGGATTGGTCATGGCCTTGGGAAATGGAGGGAAGGGCAGATTCCAGGTGGATGGTATTGTTTTTGGAGTTTTATATTTACTACTTCTTCAGGTATGAGCTTCAGATTTAACAGTATCAGGATTTTATTGCATCATGTGGAAGAAATGGATTCTTCCAGCATCTTCTCATGGAGACTGAAGTGTCATCCGTAAGATCACGAGGCTGTGGTAGATGATTTGTGGGATTGTAAGAATTGGTAATGCGGAGAATATTTTAAATAAAAACTTAGCTATGGAGAGTGTATCACAATCCATGCCACCAGTGCTGTCCTGACTGTGCAGAGCACCCCAAAACAGTGTGTATATTTGTCTTCCAGGGGATAGAGTGATACTACTGACTCTGTGAGATGGAACAGAGCAGTCTTTGCTGCAGCCGGTTCCAGACACCACTGACACAGGTCGGGTTCAAACCACTGACTTTAGTTGTATGTGAAAGACTCCAGAACCTTTTATCAACCTGCAGGGCCATTCAGTCATCTCACATAAATGCACATGCCAATGCTTGTTTTGAACACGGCTTTGTTGGGAGCACAGCGAGCTCAGTGTTTTGAGTGAGAGCAGAAATTTCTGGCTCTATGACAGAATGGGTTTTCAGAATGCTCCTGGCAGCTGAGGAGCTCTGGGTCCTGAACAGGAAGGGGTGGGAAGAAGGGTCTTTCTCCTACTGACTGCACCACCAAAAATGTTTGGTGCTCCATGTTTTCAAGATGAAATAAGAATTCATTTTAAAATGCTGGAGTAGTGATGAGTTGAAAGGAAGGTTTGTGTTTCTAATGTCTTCTATCTCCACAAACAGGAAGAAAATTTAAACTGGTGTTTAGTTCCTGACAGCAATTTCTGCTGGGGTGACAACCATGGGATTTGTCCAGTGAAATCCTCTGACTTGGCTTTTCCTGACCCACTTCTAATTTTTTGATTTTTTTTTTTTGTTTTAAATACTGTAAATCCCTGTCACTCCTGGATTTCACTTGTAAATGTGGCGGGGAGCACGTTTCTAACAAAACAAGAAAATTAATCTTCTCCTTCTGTTCTCTGTTTGAGTGAGGATTTCTTTATGGACACCCTTTAATTGTGTGATTGTGAGTGGCCTGGACAAACGAGACAGTTTGAGTATCCTGCACTCGGTATAGCTCATCCAGGCATACATTATGAAGTACATAGAGTAGCCATAAATGATGCACGACTTATTTCTCACTGCAGGGCTGGGTGCACTTGTGTGTGTACTGGTGGACCCCCTTTTTCACTGTGCAAATATAGTTCTAGCCATGCAAGAAACTTGGTGATCGTTAAATATCATTTAAAATAAGCTAAAAATGTGTCTTTATTGGCTTATTTTCTTTCCACAGACAACAAAGGCCCTACTTAATTATTTTCAAATGTTGGCAGCAGTGGGGTTTTCTGCAACTTCGCAAATCAGTGCAAGAAGCTTCCCTTGACTGAAATGTGTTCAGCAAAGGGTCCAGTCATATAGCAATTTGTTAACCACCTAATTTCCACATGTAATGTTATTTTTAATCAATAGAGCGGGGTTTTTTATGTGTGCTGATTAACTCTGCAAACAACTCAGTGTATTCTAGAATGTGCCAGGATGTGCTTTTTCCTCTTCTTCCTTTGTGAAGTCCCTAGGACAGATAGGTCATTTTTATTGTGGAGAGGCCTCTGTTAACTGTGAGGGTGAGAAGTTTTTTGTGCTGCTTCTCTCCAGTGACAGTGTGTGCTCTGCTGGGATGGCTGGACAATGTTTAGACCCGGGCAGAGACTTCCAAATGTCCAAGCAGGAGCTCTCCTCCTTCCCAGGCACTCCTGCTGTCCCAGGTTCCCTGTGTGCTAGTACAGGAATGGGTGAAATATGTTGGTCAGTCTGGGCGTAGGGGAAAAAATAACAACAGATTCTTTTGTATTTTGGGTTGGGATTTATTGTGTTGGAGCCTTTATGATTAGAAACTTAATTAAAATGAAAAGCTGAGCTTCTTTGATGAATCCACATCTGAGACTTTAAAAAAAAAAAAGTAGTATTGACTGGAAGAGACATCAAATAATAATAATAATAGTGTTTGGTCTTCCCTAACTTGTTTTAATGTCAATAAGTGATCTCATATAAGACTAATCAGAATGTGATTTCCCTCCAAAATTCAACTTCATCAAATTTTTGATGAAAAAAATTAACCCAATAACAACAGCCCTACCTTTTTTTTCCATTCTAATTGAAAACCTGCCACTATGAATGAAATTAAGTAAGTGAAATTTTGGGTTTGGCTGTATTGTGACATTCTTGGTGATTGAAAAACCAATCTAATTTTACTTTATCAAAAATATTGAAAGGACAACTTTTGGGGTTTGGTTTTTTTTGGTTTTTTTTTTGGTTTTTTTTTTTTGTTTGTTTTGTTTGTTTTTTGGTTTTTTTTTTTGCAAAGTAAAACAATCCCTTATCCTGTTACTACCCTCCAGATTGCATGCTTAAACATTCTTCAACTTTTTTTTTTTTTTGTCATGGAGTAAAAATAATAAGCTGCAGTCTGAAATAGAATTGTTGCTCTTTAACTTTCCAAAGCAGTAAGGGAAAATAGATCACACAGTGAGTTTTAAAAATCAGCCAGTGTGTGGGATATGCTACACTGAACCTCTTTTCAGAAAAGAACTGGATTGCAGCCTTTAGGAACTGTTTACTGTAAGAGAAACTGAATTTAGACCAAGCAAAGGATGTGGGAAGCACCAGCTTGGTACTGCTGTGATGGCTGCAAAGCAAAAAATTAAAAAAAAAAAAAAAAGGCACAGCCAAAACAGGGATTTTCCACCATGTGGAGAAATTACTGGAAATGTCTGAAAACCATTTGTTCTGGGAAGGTGCATGTCAGAGTAATTTCTGCTCTCCAGCGATCCAGCAAAGGGTTAAAAGTTTGAGCAAGAATTGATCGGGGAAAAGACTCTGCCACAATGCTAAAGACTCATTTATTGGGAGAGCGTTATGCTGCTTACTGTAATTGCAAGAAATTAAAAGAAAGCAAATTAGCTGGGAGCTTTTCAGAAGTCTTCCTCCTTTTGCTGACGTTAATGAGATTTTCCCCGTACCAAAGCTGCATTAATAACTTCTGCTGCGTGGCTCCTGTAAAAGCCGCCGCTCGCAGAATGAAACAAACCCGGTGGGGAGCGGGGAGGGCCGAGGGGACGGGCACAGGGGGCTGAACCATTGGGATAAGTGATGGATTTTGCAAATCCAGGTGCGAGGGGAGCTCCATGCAGGGCGGGGCGGGTGCTGCGGAGTGCCGGGGAAGCGCCGCTCTCCCCGGGCTGTACCGAGCGCTGCCTCCTCTCGGGAGGACTTCGGAGAGTGGAAAGTTGATGTAGTAAAGGGGAAAAAAAAAGTCACAGGCTGTTCTTTGGGCTGTATTTATAGCCGAGGCATTTCCAGGAAGGTGGATTTCCTAAACTGGGGTGGAGGTCGAGGCAGAAGGGAAGGGCTTGATCGGGATCAGCTTCCGTAACAGGAATTCCTATCTTAAGCAAGGATCTGCTGCTTTCCAAGAAACTGCACTTTTCCAGAGCTAGCAGAAGGGATGCTTCGGAGGCAGGGAAGGAGAAGAGTGAAATTATCCGCATTTGGAGGCCCCTCTGTGGGGAAACGCTGAGTTGCAAGCGAGTTGCATTGCAGGGAAAGGCTTTCAGCGGAGTAGGAGCCCGTTCTGCCCCTCCATCTGCCCCAGGAGGGAGGTGGCCAACAGAGCTGAGCTGAGCGTGGTCCCTTTGGAAATAAGGCACAAAGGAATTGGGATCCCAAAGTACTTTTGGGATGAGGGGGAGTAGATGAAAGCAGTGAGGATGTAGCTCTTGCTCTCTTAGAGTCCTTCCCTGGGAAGGGATGGAAAAATACCTCTTTTTTGAAAAGCTCACAGATGCAAAATATTTGTTTATGGTGGGCATCTCTGTAGCTATGTACACACAGACCTAATGTATACACACACGAGTGCATGTTGAGTGGGAGTAATATTTTGTAATTTCTGAGGCACTCCTACATGAAGAGACGTGGGTGCCTAAGAAAACATAGCTGAAAGCAAAATCAACATGACCTAGTAAACAACAGCTATCTAGCACATGTGTGCCTACTGTAAAGCAGATCCTGCCTTCCTTAATGGAAGCATCTCCTGTGTGGGCTCTACGTGCTTCCTCAGACAGCGAGAGAAGCCAGCGTCATTTTGACTGAGAACTCTGTAAGATTTTACCGAACTTGGATGATTTTTCTGCAAGTTTTCTTTTGCGTTATTTTGCATTTAGTACCCCAGTGTCTGAGCAGAACAAATTGACACCCAACAGCTACAGCGCCTGCTTTGTGGGAAGTGGTACCTGCTTGGTGCAGTGGAAGTGGAACTGGTTTTTGGCTGTTGCTGCTTGGCACAGGCACCTTTCTGGTGCTGTCCTGTGGGTGACAGCACAATTTGAAAGTTATTAAAAAGTTAAGGAGGATCCAGAACATCTTATTCCAAAGGTTTTTAAGTATTTCATGCCTGTCATCTGAAGCAGCAGTGCTTCAAAACAGCAGGAGAAAAAAAATTACGCATTGCATATTTGTAATACATGATTGTTGATATCTGTTGACATTTATCTCTGCTCTGGAGAAGAGACCGGATAACTCGTTTGTGGCAGGGAAGCTAAATGTCATAACCAGGATAGCCTGTTACAGATGTATATTAACCCCTTGAATTAATTTTCTTAATCCTTTCATGGGCTTCATGAAGGATCATGTGATAAATCAGGCCCGTGCTTTTGTTCTGCCATGCAAAGGGATGCACAAGAAAATTCACACTGTTCTGGGTAGAGGCACAGAGATGTGAAACATAAAGTTACTCCCAATGGATGATGGAACAAGGAATATGTGTGGGACCCCAGGAGTCCATGCCTCTGTGTGCCTTAGCAATCAGTGTGGCCAGGTGGGAGGTGGTTTGGAGAGCAAATCCTTTGTCAAGGACCCAACAGCCATGTCTGGGACGTTCCAAGGGGTGGCTGATTTGGACTAGGTCTTGTTCAGTGGGTGAATGCTCCTTTGTGCACTCTGAGACCACTTTGCAGTGGGAGTAGCTGAGAGATTTGCCTTGAAAGTGCCCAATTGAAACACTGGTGTAGGTGCACTCTACTGTTAGTTTGTTTTCATCATGTCTTATAATCTGCTTTTTTCTTTTTCCTTTTTTTTTTTTCCCCCCAGGTAGGATAATCTACCTTCCTGAGAGAATCTGGGTTTTAACTTTAAAAAACAGTGAAGCATTTCTAAATCTCAATCTTACTGCAAAAAGGAGTTTGAAAACAAGCTAGATATAAAATACTGAGTCTGTTCCTAAAAAAATGTTATGATCTCATGACTTTGATGATTAGTAGGTGACTTTTTAGGTTATTTTTTCCTGGGAGAAAACCTGCAGGAACAGCCTGGATGGGACAAGAATACCTCTCTGACTCTCCATGATATGGAAGTTAAAGGAATTGCTTCTCTTGATTTAAATTCATGCATCTCCAGTGCAACAGCTGTGGAGTTATTTGTGGTTCAGGTTCACTGAAATATCAGCTCTTGGAAAATCTGCTTTCGAAATTTTCCTGAGTTCTGAAAAGGAGCTGCTGAGGAAGTCCAGAGGATATTTTTTTTTTTGGTTGGTTGGTTGGTTGATTGGCCTTTTGGGTTTTTGGGGGTTCTTCTGCTTTTCTCAGTTTTACAGACCAATCTCCTTTTGCATGGGGGATGTCCCAAGGTTTTGCTATACCTTTTGCTTTGAGCAGGCCCTGGGATATCCCCTGTGAAAAGGGTTTTGGGGTGGTTGATGTTATTTGCCAGCCCTGTCCCTGGTGAATGAGAAGCTGCCCAGGTGGGCATCCTTCCTCAGTGCACAGCTGCTCAGAGCCTTTCAGATTCTTAAAACCCTCAGCATCCACTGAGGGGAGAAAGTGAGGAGAACCAGGGGAGAAGGTGATAAGCCCAGTGCCAGGAATCCCTCACAGTGGGGTAGCCAGGTGCAAAACAAAACCCTGGTGCAGGAGAGAATGCAGCAAGGCCGTGCCTGTTCTGTTTTTCTCCTTGCACCTCCTTGTTTGCAAGTGCCACGTACCAAACCCTCCTCTGCCTCCCTGCACGCTCAGCCCTGCACTTGCTGCTCCTCTCAGAAATGTGCTTGCAGTAAGAGGGAATTGAAGAGACCAAAGCAACGAAACCCAGAAACCACGGGCACCCAGGAGGGACAAAACCACCCCACAGTCACAAACCAGTTGGGAAGGAGGGGTTTGGATGAACATGGTGTTACTTCATCTGTGCACTGGCCATACCAGGCAACACATGGCTTCAAACCCAGAATAGAAAAACAGAACGGGCTGTAGTGGCTTTGAGGGATGTCACTGTGGTGTGGGGAGCTGCAGCCAGGCACTGAGGTCCTGGAGAGGGAGAGACGGGCTGGATTACCATCACCTGGATCATGAAGAGATTTCCAGTGGCTTCTTAAACACATAAAAATCCCACTAGGGATTTTTTGCTTTTCCTTTCTCCCTGCTACTCTGAAAATGGGGATTTAATGTGTAAGATTTGGGGGTTTGTACCTTCCTTCAACAATACAGTAAATCAGAAGTCTTGAATGCTTTCTGTAATAGCAAATCAACACCTATCTGCTGAGATAACTTCTGGAAAACTGTATGTTATGGCCAGGGTTTTTTAGAAATATCTCCACATACAATTTTTAAAAGCTGTTGGTAGTTCAAACTCAAAAAGCATCCCAATTTCTAACTGCCTGGCTAGCTCTCTGACTCAAGAATCTAAATGTATAATATAAAGTTAAAATATTTTGTATATGTATTAAATACTTTAAAAATTCAGAGCATTTGTTTTCAGACAAAACACTTCACTTGAGGACTAACCTGAAAGAAATAATCATATACCACTGATTTTTTTTTTTTGCCTATGTGTGAGGGCAAGTAATTAATAATTTGTATTTTCCAAATAATTTCTAGTGTGTTGTAGTGACATAAACTATAAAGCAATGCAAGCTTTAACATCAAACTTCAGCAAGAGCACAACTAGGGAATGGGTGTTTGCTGAATGAAGTGATTCTGTGTTTTGAAAATTCCCAGAGCACTTTGGACATAATGCTGAAAAGTTAAACCTCAGAAAAGGGCTTGTTTGCAACAAAGAGGAAGGTAGTTCCCTTTGACTTGTATCTTCATTAGCTTTGTTGAAGGCAGAGTGGCTGTGGGAAGTGTAAATCCACACTGAATTTGGATTAGGCATCTTCTGGATTCAAGGCAAGTCTTTCCACATCTGTAGTCCCTATTAATTTATTCCATTAATAGTGGAATACAGGTGAGAGTTCATGCTGCTCTTGCTGGTGCAGTTACTCTGTGTCAGGCTGAATGTCAGCCACTCCTTATCTTGTGTCTTTGTGGTTTTTTTTCCCTTTAATTCACATTTCTGACTCAAGGAGAGGAGCGCTTAAGAGCGCAGCCCATCACAGCTGGAGCAGCTGCCCACACAGCTGGGGTGTGACTCTGCTTGGTTTCTCTGGTTTTCACTTGCTTTTCCTGCGGGCATTTCACTGTGGGATGAGCACCCACCCCTCCTGGCACCTTTGCTCTGTCCATCACGCCGTGACCCGTGGGGCCAGGAGGGGAGGCTGGGGCTGGGGCAGGCACGACTGCAGCGTGAACAGGCTGTTCCCTGCTGCTTTATCCACTCCCATCCCATGCCCCAGCCTGTTGGGGAGGATGATGCAGGAAGGCCCTGCAGAGATGGTTTATTGGTGAAAGGTTTTAAGAATGTAAAACCTGCAGAAGAGATAGAGTTAAAAGCAAGATTTCAGCTATAGAATGCGAAGCAGGAAGACAGTGATTAAGTTATCTGAAGACCAGGCCCCTGATGATTGAACAATACTGCTCCCCAGACAAAGGGATAAGGGGTTGGGCCCTGCCAGGTGATAGGGGAAAAGGTGGGTTTTCCAAGTTTTTAGTATAGTAATATAATAGTTCTCATAGGCTGTATGTAAATTCTATAAGTTTTATATCCTGTACTAGTTAGTTGGTGCTAACCAGAGTATTCAGCATAAAAAAAAATAAATGGGATTGTAACAGGAAGTTCAACCCCCTTAGGACCACGCTTCAGCCGGTGCTAGTCAAGTTAGCTGTCCCCACGAACAATAAACCATGTGTCCAAAAAGCTTCCCTGTCTCCAGAAATCTCTCATCGAACCCCAAATAGAGCACAACCTTTTCTAATACCAGCCCTGCCAGGGAGAGCCTTGTGGTCCTCCACCAGTAGGAAGGTGGGCATGCTGTGGTGGGCCACTTCCTAGGCAGCTCCTCTGTGCAGGAATGCAGTGGCACAGCTCCTGTGGAGGTCACCACGGGTACTGGGGAGGAGTGGGGACAGCCACCCTGGAGCGAGAGTCTTGAGTGGCTGCTGAGGTCAGAATTGGTATCAGTACTTGCAAAAACTTGGAGAAAAAAAGAAAGTAAGTGTAGGATGTAAGAGAAGCTCGGAGGCAGACATAATCTGCAGGATTAGTTTTGTCAATTAGAGAGAAAAGGGAAGTAATATAGACATTGCTAGTTTATTCAGAAGTTGTCAGTCTGGAAAGGGCCCTGCCTAAATCAAAAATAGCTTCCCTTTACAGAAGGGGTTTCCTTGCTCATTCTTTATGTATTTATATCTGACTTGGGCTGGCTCAATGGACAAAATGTTCTGTACTTATTTCCTTTTTTTTTTTCTTTTTTTTGTCCTTAACGAAGGCAGCTGTCAAGTGCAGGAGAAGTGAAGCCACGGGAACTTGCTGCTGTGTGTGCCACACCAGGGCTGTCTGGTCCTCACTGACCAGGGACAAACACCCTGTTTCTAGGGCAAGAGCTGGCACTTGATGGAAATCTTTTGTCTGTACCTTTGTGCCTTTGCCATCAGGCAGGGAGAAAAGAGCTGTTCCTCTGCCTTTTTCTCTGGGCTTTTTGCTTTATTAAGCAGAGAGCATCTGCCTCTGCTGCGGTGAAAACGAGGGCAGAGGTGAAGGATGGTGAGACTGGCAAGGCCAGCATGAGCTAACCCTACAGGACTGCAAGAGCTTGTGTGGAAATCTCCCCCTGACTTCTATCAATTAAGAGGAAAAGGGGAATAGTTTCGGCATTGCAATTAAAAAAAGGTAATAGAGTCTGATTTACATTTCAGAATGTATTAGGTTGCTTTTAATTGGAAAATAATTTGAATTGCAAGTGAAATAATTAGATTAGAAAGTCGCTCAGCAATTTACTGCTCGTATTCCCCAGAACTGGACTCATAGAATACTGTTGAACATTAAGGGAGGTGTGTTTGATTTCCTTCTTTTTGCTCTCCCCTTCACTCCTCTCCTAATGAATTGCATTCTGGAAGTAGAGGCACATCTTCATTAATGACCATATTTTATGTCTGAGCTCTTAGCTGATTGCAGGTGCTTTTTGGAGGTATGAAATTTGTGAGGACTGGTGAGAAAAGGGTAAGGGGAGTTATTCTGGATTCCTCCAAACCGTTTATTCCAAATCTAGGTTGTAAAAGAAAAGCAATTGTCAGGCTCTCCTCGATATCCCTTCTTGAAGTGGTCAGGATCATTCTGGAGTTATTAATTGCAGGAAGACATGTAGTGCCTGCAGTGAATACATGCAGCAGCACAGATGTGTAGCTGGTGCTTCATTTCCAAAAGGCACAGCACACCCCCAAGCACACTGCAAGCCAGGAGCCCTAGTTCCATGCACTTGTATGCCTGAGTGAGCCCAGCCATCATTTCCCTCCTCCTCACTCTGGGGCGAGCACTCAGGGATGGGGACAAAGGCAGGCTGCAAGGGGTTTTTGTCCCTGACAAGCACACAGGACTCGCTTTTGTGGTTACTGGGTGGTGCTAATGGTTTCGTGAGATTCACTCTTCCTATTAGAAAGGAAAATATTTTCCATTCCTGTCATGGGGAAGTACACAGGGGAATCATATTTGGGGAACTTACCTATCGCTGCTTATTAACGTTATAAATCATTGTTTATTGGCTGATAAAAACAATCTGTCATAAATTACAGATCTCAGAAAAAATCCTCACAGATGTGAGGCAGAAAGCAATCCATTACTGCTGCTTTTTCTCATTTTTCCTCTGATAGACCCCAGCAACTGCACCATCAGCCTATGTTTATTTCTAATTATTTATTTACACACAAAGCCCCTGCCTTCTCTTCCAGGTCAGGAATGCTTCTTTCACTTGAGGGATAACTTAAAACCAATTTGATTGGGCATGAAGAGTAATTGGACGTCATTTGGAGAAGCAATCCCTCTCTGTAATCCATCACTGTTGTCACGCTAGCCTGTCTCTGAGGCAGGGCAGCATTCACTCCTCCTGTTGTTCCTCCAAAGCAGAGGCCCCTTTACTGTACTGATTCTTTTCCAGACTCTGTTTATTTCTTTAATGACTGAGGCAAAAGCAGATATTGTTAGATAAGTGTCTATAAATTATTCTGGCAGCTTTGTATGAAGGCATGTCATAAATTTTCAGGAAAGAATTTGTTGCTTCTGGAGCCAAAATGTTGGTGCCAAACAAAATGGGAAGAGCACATGTGAGACACCAGTTGGGGTGCTTCCCTGTGGGGTTGCAGCCTTTCTTCAGGTGGGAACCCATCTTGTGGTGATGGGACGATGCTCTGGGCCCTGACCTCTTCACCAAAGCCATTATCTGCGCCTCTTCCTGCTGTTTCCTCATCCCCCTCAGTATGTGCAGTCCTGTCTCGTTCCTGGGGAGGTATGTTGTCTTTTTTTCTTTTTTGTTTTTCCCCAGCAACCCTTAACCCTCTAATTTGATCTCAGAAGCTGTGCCAGGAGCTCTCTGGATGTGCTGGTGGGATTTCACAGTGTCCATTCCCGGTGGTGGCCTGTCTGTGACTGGGATGTGGACCACACGGGGTGAGGATGCTGCAGGTGCCCTCCTGGAGCTGGGCAGAGCCAAAGGAGGTCCAGCAAAGGGCAGTAGTGGGGCTGTGTCCTGAGCCTGTGGTTTCACCATCAGGAGCTGCTCCTCCTGCCTTCCCTGCCATAAGCACCACAAGTCAAGCCTCACAGTATCGTGTCTTAGCCGACAGTTCGAATTCCAAGCTCAAAAGCTGCAGATTCCTCCATCTTAAAAAGCTATTCTTCCATCTGTAAGCTGGGAACTCATTTGATTTTTAAATTGTGTTTTCCTGTTGAAAGCAGAGATGCAGGGGAAAGGCCCCCATGGCAGGACACTCACCTCTAGCAGCAACGTGCACACACTGTAGCTCCCATTAGTTCTTGTCCTCTCCAAGTGGATTTAACTTTCATTTTTAAATGGCAGCATTTGAAAGGCATATAGGGCTGAGCTAACCATGTAAGTAATTAGACTAGGAATGCAAGCAGAGGGGGCCATCAGCACTCATTATTTAAGAGCCAGCTTCATTATTTTTACTGCTTGGATGCTTATCTTAACATCAGCAGCTGCTTGTATTTAAAGGGGCTTTGCCTTGCAGACTTGATGTGCCTTGCTAGGCTCGCCTGGAAGGGCACTCAGAGATTGCAAGCCTTCCTCAGAAAGGTGAAACCAAAGTAGTTTGCTCCAAAAAGATGCTTCCCAGTGTTGAGGTTTCCAAAGTATTTACACCCTGTGCAGGCTTTGTGGGGATTTGTGCCCCCATACCTGGAACAGTGCTCCCACCATGATAAAAATAAGATGCTTTTTTGCAGGACATGGTGTTTTCTAATAGGTCAAAGCATTAAAATTGTGCTGGGCATCTAAAATTAGAAGATTATGAGGTCTGTAGAGAAAAGCAGTGTCAAATCACACTGTTGCAGTCCCTGTACCGAAGTGCTTGCAGTTAAATACCCACCTTTGGCTCCAAGCTTCCATTGAATCTGACTTAATGTAAGGGAGGTGATGAAACTGCTCAGTTCAGGGTGAGCCCAGGTGCAGTGGTAACTTTTATTCTGACCCCTTTCATTACATATGTGTGTGCCTAGAGATGTATTTTGGTGGGAGATTAGAAAGGGGGGAAATAATGCAATATTGTATATCAAATAGTTGTACCAGTGTGCTGCTGCATCCCTTCCCTGAGCCCTTTCACTCTCTCTCCTGTTTTTTATCACTGTTGTGTGTGTGGTGGGTGCCTGGGCTCTGCTTCTGTGAGTGGCCTGTAGACAAGAGTGGGTCATGAAGGAAGAGGGATATGCTGCCAGTCTTCAGTGGGAAAGCCTAATCTAAAATGCTGAACTCCTTTGGGAGGGGCTTTGAGATCTATAAGTTGATGCTCTGGAGTTCTTCTCATGCCACCCAAAACTGTCTGGATATTTGAAGACCTCTTGCAGGAGATGGTCTGGCTGTTCTTTCAGCAAACCCCTGGGTGCTGAGCAGTGTATTTCTCCAGACATCTAGGGAAGGGAGACAAGACTCTGTCCTCTACCTTTGCAGTTTCCTGCGTGCTCTGGTCTTTTTTCCTGCAAATTTGTGCCCAGCCCGGCAGAGTTAAACGCTGCCGCGTTGCGTGCGGGACTGCTTTGTTGCCATGTCAACTGTGCATGTCATTTGTTTACATTTGATTTGGCAGAACATTACATGATAAGAACCAAGGCCTCGGGCGACTTTGAACTGGGGGGTGACTGGGCAGGGGCACGGCAGGATGGGGAGCGAGGGAGGAGGTCTGCATCCATCTTCTGCTGGTTGCCCACCAGATGAGCAGAGGCAGCTGCTGCCTGGGACTTTGGCATCGCAGTTTCCAGGAAAATAAGAACAGGGGAAATAAGTGTTGATTCTCATATGAATATCGATAATGGCGTACATGACTTCTCAGGTGGCTTCTTGCAGTTTGACCCATGGAGTGTGAAGGTTATTTCACAGCCTGTTGCGGCCAAGGTTGCCACAGCTAGGTGATTTCTGTGGTCCTGCCAAATTCCCAACAACCAGATTTTGATTGTTTCCGTGTGTTAGTGATGGGAAGAGATGAATCTTTATAGGCAAAGACCCATAATTTGAAACAAATCTGTGACAGACTTTCCTGAGGACTTTCCCCAAGTAAAAAGAATACCAGGACTTGGCCCAGAGCCAGGGAGAAAATATGTCTGAAAGAAAATCTGCAAAGACTGAAGTAGTAAGTGAACTCCCGAGTCAGTGCTAAAGCAATTCAAGAAAAGTAGGTGCAAAACTAATTTTTCAAAATTCCACCAATGACAGTGGATTGATTGATTTTTTGTTGTTGTTGTTGCTGGGGTTTTTTTGTAAACAGAAGCAATCTGGGAAGAGGTTGGTAAAGCATGAGAAATTTTTCTCCAAAGTACTTCTGACTGTTTGGCAGGGATGTTTTTCTCCCGTATTTGTTACCTGATTAGGAGTGGTAAATTTTCAATTTCCCTCTCAGTGCTGTTCTTTGCCTTCTGAATGTGAAATGCATTGTTGGTGCTCTTGGTGGGAAACACATTCAAGATGCAAGTGCTGGCAAACTGGAGAGGTGATGAAATTCCCCCCTTCCTTCCAAAAAGAAAGTAATTTAACTTACTATGGGCTAATATGAAAAGCCAAGCTCACCTCCCTGGCAGCTCCACAGGCAAGAGCAGGGGACAGCACAACGTCTGGGATCCCTTACGAGGTACTGCCTCTGCCAGTCCCTCCTCTGGGTGCTGAGTGAATCACAGCCTGCTCTAGCAGGCTGCCTCCTGGGGGGGGTTTTGCTTTCAAGAGAGAAAAATACCCTTCATCTGCAATTAATGTCCAAACGCTGAGCACCACCTGAAAGACCCCAGTGCCGGAAGCGTAGGAGAAATGAGCCGTGGGCCGGCGATGTGTTCCCCCACTTTGATCTCTGTCACTCTGCTCATTGCTCTGGCTTGATTTTTACATACCTGTGTGTGATAGCTTGGTCCTGAGCTCACCAAGCTGTCTTCTTGGGGCGTGCTCACAGATGTGCCCTTTGGTGACAGCGGCTGCCCGGGCACTGCTGCCTCCCTCTGCCCATCCTGCCTCCCTGGTGCGTCAGAGCTGGGCTGCCCTCCGGAATTTGTACCAGCCTGTCATAACCAGCAGGGGAGTCTGGGGCTTGGGGCAGAGGCTGGCTAAAACAGCAGTGCCACCAGGAGGAGAGGTGTCTGGAAACCACAGCCCCCAGAGCAGCCAGGCTGGGGCTGTGCTTCCCCAAGCTCTGCATGGAGGTGAGACTCCAAGTCTGCAGGTGGTACTTGCTCCTGATGTCTGACTGGAGCTGCACAGGAGTTGCCTGTATTGGTACCTTCTTTGTTACTCATCTCTGTTAATCAGGGTGTCTTCCTCCAATCCAGAACAGTTAAGTTCCTGCTGGGGATGCAGACAGGGAAGGTGGGGAGTTTGGTAGCCTGACCAGTATTGGAGCAGGGGTAAAATGCCTGTTTTCTTTTTCATCTTGCATGGCTGGAGAGATTGTATCTAGGTAAAGAGCTAAGCCAGCCCTATGACTCTCTTGGCTTTGGCCTTTCTAGGGCTGCCCAACTGTGCTACCAGAAGTGACTATTCTTGTAAGGTAGGTCTAGCTCTTCACCATGGATCAGTGATTTTTCAATCTCCATTCATTCAGGTTCCATTGAAACAAAGCACTGAAGAATAAAGCCTGTCAGGTACTACCAACATGTGTAGGGTTCAGTCTGGATCTCAGCTTGTGTAAGGTTTTTACTGGGCACCAGTGATAACGTGGTGTGCTCCAGTTCTTGCTTTTTAATTTTCTACTCAAGGGCGAGACTAGGTGCTTTCCTCAGAACATGAGATTCTTTAATTTTAGACACGAGGTCTGGCACCCTTTGTGGCAGCCAGCTGTCTTCTCATTTTCTTAGCAGTGCTTTCATTCTTCTGCATTGCAAGCCAGCTCTTTTTCTGTGTGGGATCCTTCTCACCTCAGCCCTTTCCCAGTTACATAAAGGAAAAATGCTAAAAGACTGGTAGCACCGAAATTTAAAAAATAAAAATAAAATTGTTGATCCCCTTTCTGATGTATTGCTACATGCCAGATGTCTGCCTATGGATATTTATGAATAAAAGCCCTGCCCATGGAGCAGGCATAGATCTATAGTGTTATCTGTAATAAAAAACGGCATGTGGGATAATAATATGGAGTACAGTTAACAGCAAAGTAACACATCTCAGGCTTGAATCAATGATCACCAGAGACAGGATGTTGCTTTGTAAATATTTCACTTGTTATATTGCTTTGTAACCTTCTTCTCTCTCTCATTTTGAAGTTGGTATTTGCAAAAAATCTGAAACCCCGTGCCTGAATGAAGCACGTGGAGGTAACTTCTACAAGCCCTTCCTTCAAGCTCACTGATGAAGTGGTGTCAGCTGTAAGAAATGCCACTAAGGGATGCAAGGTGTTCTGCTCAGTTCTTTCCTGAACTGCAGCTCCTTGGAGACTCACAGTTCCTATGCTAAGCACAGGGACGTGTTGTTTCAGTATTTATTGGGCAAGACAGATGCCCTCGTTCCTTTGCCATTTCTAGCAGATGAGCTTTCCAGCTGGGAACCTCATATCCAAAGAGTTCTTCAACAAAAATCACATTCCTTGGACTGCTTGTTCTCAAAAAGTGCACCAAGTGACCTTAATGCGTTCTCAGCTGTCCTTTACAGCCGAGGGGTATTTCTGCATGCAAGGTCACCAATTGCAGAGATATGCATTAGTATTAAACTTGGCACTTGGATCCAAAGATGATCTTTTGGCTAACATACAAGGCTGGGACAAAGGAAGTTGTTTTCTTGTTTGCTTCTGTGAACTTGTAATTATTTTTTTACTACATCCCGTAGGCTTCCCAGCCATAAAGTGGGATTAATGAATTGCACTTGCCTTACCTGGGTATATTAAAGTTTCTGAAAATCCAACAGCTGTCTTCATGGAAATGGAAAATGCTTGAGTCTTTCTGATACCACCCACACCCTAAGGGCTGACCTGCTGGCTTGCTTCTCACAGATAGAGTCAAATGGAACATCATTCTGCTTGCAGGCAGCTATGGAAGTTAACAGCAGCTCTGAGAGCTCCCTTGATCTAGATCCTGCTCCAAGGGGCCGGACAACAAATGTGTCAGAGTAAAATTTTCATTCTGCTCATTGTCTTCAACACTCTCCATCGAAATACTTCTGCCCCTCATCAGTGTTATACCTGGGGACCTGTTGATTGCCAGCAGCAATTAATGCAGTGCTGGTAGCAGTGCTAGGGAAGGAATGGAAGTGATTGACTTTCAAATTCGAGGTTTCTGTTTGCAGGCCCATGCTTTGGGGAAAACCTGTAACAAGGCTTCTGTCTAGAAACTAAGTATATCTGATGTGAAATACTAAACAGAGAAATAATGTACAGGAAAGCTGACTCTATTCCTTTAAGTAAGCAGAGTTGTACTTCTAAGTCCACTTTAGAATTAGGTTTTGCAAGACAGAGCCTTAGATACTTAAGAGGGCAATCCTCTCAGCATCCCAAAGAGAACATTGCAGCCTCTAATTAAGCGAAGTATTAACTACCTTATCTCCTTGATGAAACTTGGTAAAGTCTGCCCTGACAGACGTGCACACATGGCTTTCTCCCTGGAAATTTGGAAGCTAAGACATGCTTTCTCTATCATCTATATGATTTATTTTTCCCCTGGCTATTCCTCTGGAGTTGCAGTAACGCACTGAACCAAGTACAGCTGTCTTTGCGTTGAGCTGCATTTGCATAGAGCTCTATTTGCATGTTGGCTTGTGCTGCCTTATAATATTAATAAGGTATTAAAGGAGAGCGGGGAAGGGGGAGGGGCACGTTAAGATTTCAGTCTTGTCTAAGCAGAGCCATGCAAATATGTTTCCTTTTATCCAGAATTAATGACTAATACGTTAACTGGCCTCAGACTGGGATTTTGCTTTCTTGGGAAAGATGTCTGCAGCAAGAGGCTGTGTTTCCCCTCTCTGTCTTCCACGCCCTTGGAGACATGACTGGGTTTGTGTCCATTTTGGATGGAAGCTGCTCAAGCAAGACTGCTCAAGCAAGGAAATCTCTCTGTTTACAAGCATGCATGTCTCTGGAAATAAATGCAGCCAGTAGAAAGCCACAGCATGGGAATGGATGAGAAGGAAGAAAGGGGAAAGGGGGTGTGGGTTGGAAACAAAGGAAAAAGTGTGGTGACTGTCTTGACATCTGGATCTGTCCTTGCCCCAGAGTTAGCCTGGCCTAGGCATCTGCTCTGCCTGCTGTGCCAGGCCCAGCAGCAGCGTGTGCTGGCCGAGGAGATGCTGCCAACACCTCACTTTGCACTGCTGGCTGGGCATGGTGGGCTGCACTGGAGGTGGAATCCCTTGCCCAATGTATTCCCAACAGGGGAGTGAGCAGGGGAGCCAGGGAGGGACCTTGGAAACTCAGCGTTTTCACATAGTTAGCTTTTAGTGATGACAATCTGACTGCAGGACCCGGGAGCCCAAGCAGTAATGGCTCCTGTGGGGGGATTAGTGGGATTTCCAGGCAGGAGTCACCTACAGTCTGCAGGGCAAGGAGTACTTCTGGAGCTGCCACACCTGGTACATTTTTATCAACAGCCTGAAGAAGCAGGGGAGCTGTTTCTAGAAGGACCTGTTTATAATCAGGGCTTTACTAAGTTACTCTGTTCTGAATATATGGATGATTACAGGGGGGGGCAGAATTCCCATGTGTAGGAAGAGAGGTGCCTTAGCCCCAAGCAGGTTTTGCATTACCTGTCCTTGGGTTTGGTGGGCCAGAAGTTTTCCAAACCTGGCTTGTCACTAGTGTAATTGCCTCCTGTGCTAAATCTGAGTCAGCTTTCCTCAGGGTGCTGTCCAGCTGAACCGGGTTGGCTTATCCCAAAGTCTTGGTGTTTTAACTCAGAATGGAAGGATAGACAAGGTAGGGGAGTGCAATGTTCCTGTCTCCATGGTCAGTTCATGCTGTGAACATTTTGGTATTAGCCTGATATTTCCACAAGTCACTTGGTGGAACAGTTTGATCTTGCTGTGGGGATTGTGCCATATTATGGGGGAAGCTCTGTTCTTAATCAGTGCAGAAGCCGTGAGGGGAAAAACAAGTCTGCAACATCACTTGGCAACACAATTATTATAATAGGGTTTGCTTCTTCCTACACTGCCCAACTGAATTATTTTCTCCATATGGTGGAGCTACTCTGTTTTTAACTGGTTCTTCCTGCCCCTTCACCAGATGGCTGTTTTTCTGCAGGACCTCTCCGCTCTTGCGCATTGTGCCTTGCTCAGCTGAGAGCAGGGAGAGGAATTCTGGTGAAAGCAGGCTCAGGACAGGTCCTGCCAGCTCTGCCTGGTCAGGGGGAAGGAATAAATCTGGTGCTGGAACTTAGGCATCAGTGAGATGAATATTATTCGGTGTTACCTAACACGATAACTCAGAGCAAGCATCCTGTTTATATTTGGTGGTGGTGAGATTTTGATGAGATCAGGGAGTTGAAGGAGCTGTAAATGGGCTACACATGGGAGTCTTTCCCTTCTTGGTTCCCAGCTCATTTCAGGCCTGACCTGTAACAGCTCATTGCCGTCCTTGTCTTGGGTGTCAAGCACAACTTGACTAATACACTGCAATCCTGTCTGTCTTCTTGCTATTTTTGTCTTCCTAGGGCAGGGCACCTTACCTGTAAGCTTCTTGTTGCTCTCCAGCTGCCAGGGGATCCTAGTCCTCCCCACAGCAAGCCCCTGCTGCTTGAATGCATCCTCATGATGCCAAAGAGGAGAAAAAAAAAAAAATTGAGACATACAGAAATTCCAACAGGAGGTACAAAGTGTTTAAGAAAGATGAAATCACTTCTGTAATTTACACTTCAGGAAAAAATAGCCCACCAGGGTTCTGGGTAGCTGGACACTGCATCTGTATTCAAGGGCCTTCCTCATTTGTTTTTAGTCTGCTTTTCTACAAAAATGAGGGGGGGGTGTGTGTGTGTCATCACACAGCTGCTTTCTTTCCCTCAAGTTTTGAATCTGGTGAACAAATTCAGCGAATTTGATGGGGGGGGGGGGGGGGGAGGTCTCAGTGGTATTGGTTTCTACATGTTCCATGAAAATAGGCAGCTGGGCAGAGCCCCTGTTAATGGCTGGCCCAGAGGAAGGGCTGTGGTGTTGGTTTGCCAGTTAATATATGATGTTGGAGGAGTGTCTCTGTACAGGAGCTCAGTTCTGAGACACCTCTCTGTAGGAAACAGCAGAAGCCTTTCTCTGGCCTTTTCCTTTTTGATTTTTTTTTTTCACGTGGTGAGACTTGAAAATAAAAATAACACTTTTCATCTTCAAAGAGCTTTAGAAACATCAGCTAATTAATCCTTCCCTCGTCTAGCATGCTGCTTCAAGGAAAAGTGGGAAAGCAGGGATTTTTCTAAAAGTGAGTGAGACAGATTCTCAGAGGACCCATCTCAGTTCTGAAGGCTCTGTGGCTGTTGCTCCACTCCAAAACATGTGGCTCTGTACCATGTTGTTGATTGTTCTTTGTTTCTGTAACAAATAAGTAAACAATGGAATTCAAAGAAACAACCAAGAAGTGTCCCCAAGTACATATCCCCCAGCTTATGGGTAAACCATCAACCTGAAAGAACTGTAAATGGGCTTAATCAGGAGGGCAAGAAAATTCCCATCATTAAATGTTAGGTTTTTAAAATTGATCGTACATGCGATAGTAACATTTTCTCATAAATTTTCTCACAATAAGGGCATTTCCTGTTCTTCTCTTGATGTCCCTGAGGGTCTTGCAGGCAGTGTTTGAGTGTTGCTCCACTCCAAAACATGTAGTTCCTTGGTTTTCCTGGATCCTGCTTGTGCCGAGTACTTTGCTATCAGGATCCTACGGTGAGCGTCTCCAAGCTCAGCAGCATCAAAGACACTGCAGAAGCTTTTGCTCTAGGTTTTTTCTCAAGAGAAACTGTGGTTAATTTCCTCTGGAGTCTACTCCTACTGGCTTTTCCAGGGTGTTTCTTTTTTCATTACCATTCAGCGGGGGTGAACTTCTCTGGGGTCCAAAACAGGACACACATGGAACTCTGTGTGGTTGTGCTGGCTTTTCTCATGTGATCTTTCTGCTTTTGTCAGCAATTTTTCTTCTATTCCACTTTGCATCAACCCTGAGTTTTATTGCATGAATGGTTACAATTAGAAAATAATGATTTTTAGAATTGTTAGAACATAAATTAATTGTAGTTTCTGGTGGGACAGATAAAAAGCAAAACCAGAAAATACTTCTCAGTTAAGCAGAAGTTTTCCCTATTTTATACATATTTACTATTATTCTACAACTGAAAAGCCTGGATTCAGAAATACTGCAGAAGGATGAAGTGATGATTACAGAATGCTTGTTCTCAAAGGAAGCTATTTTAGGTTTCCTCAAAGGAAAAAAAAAAACCAACCCTCAGGCTCCCCTGAATCAGAAACATGATGCTGTACTTTGAGTAGAAACATATCGAGTTCCCTGCAAATTTGTTGTCTTCAAATCATTGTCTTGCACTTCCCCTGCCCATCTCTGCATAACTCTTAATTTGGCTGCTCTTGTCTGTGTGCAGAATTATTCAAGAAATTAGTTCAGAGTGGCTCTTGAAGCCGTGGTTGGGTTTGCTGGACTGGTAGATAAAAAAATTACTTTTTTTCCCTCTTTTTCCTTTTAAACTGAGACATTCAGAGCAGGCATCAAGAAGACACAGTAAACAAGGAGCCTGGCATTGCTGTTTTTAGACAGGCACCGTTCGGAGTAGGATTGCGCTTTAGGAGGTGCTAAGTATGTTCAGCGATATTGGCATTTTGTTTCAGATGGATGAAGATCCAAGAGAAATCTGAGCCCTTCATGAATGGAAGCAGTCTTCCCTCATATGCCCCTACATTGCTTCCCCCTCTTAAAGAGCTGCATCTCTCCCACCTCAATGGGATATGGAGCTGGTCACTTCCCCTCTGTGGTGAAGGAAAACCAGGAAAGCCCTCCAGCTCCCTTTCCCTGGCCATGCCACCCTGCAGGGATCACAGAAGTTGTACCTCTTAATCCTGTCTCTGCTGTAGCATCTTGTGGGGCGGTGACAATGGGCATGAGCAAAATACATAATTAATAAAGCAGCGGTGGTTGGCATTTGCTGCCCGGCGATGGGTGGGCTGCGAGGAGAAGCGGCAGGGTAATTATAGATGTGAAAAATGAGGCAGGAACACGGGGTAACCTTTCTAGGGTAGCTGTCCCGGTGATCGATGGGCCTACATTGTTTTCTCGCTAACCTTTTGGTGAACCTCCCCTCAGAACGACAGGGGAAATACAGTTATTCCCTTCCCCGTCTTGTTTCTTGGTAATGCACCCGTGTACTACTTTATTATTGCACCCTAAATATTGCTGTGTGCTGGTAGTAAATCACAGGTGGGCAGTGAGCTGCCCCTCATGCAGGGCCCTTCTGTTCTGCCCCTGTCCGGCTGGAGGCTCCTGCCCAGTGTGCTGCAGGCACCAGCTCTGTCATAGCCCCAGTTAAACCAAAAGGACAGCTTTGCCCAGCTAAAATGGGTGTCAGGGGAGCTGCAGGGATAGAGCTGGGGAAGGGTGCAGTAAAGGTAACGAAACGTGCACCAAGTTTTTCTGACGGAGGGACAGGGAAGCTCCAAGACATTGGGGCAATAAATTCACGGGCTCAGAACTGGATGAAAGCGTCTTTAAAGGGAGGGTTTGGTCTATTTGCATCCCCTGCAGCTTGAGCGTACTGCAGTTTCACCTATCGAAGCCAAACCTGCTCTGTTTTCACTCATTTCTAACGCAGGTCTCACGTGATGAGGTTTCTGGGAGCTGCAGTCAAGTTTACGAAGCCTGAACTCCTCTGTCAGGAGGAAGAGGGTTCAGTTCAGGCATTTTGAGGGGAAGCATATGATACACACCAGATAAAATTGCAACATGTAAAAAAAATGTGAAGAATGCCAGGAAATGTTCTTGAACCCTGCAGTTAAATGTTACAGGCAGTCACAATAATTGAAGATAGGAATGTATATATAGGACAGCCCCTTCTTTCAAGAAAGGGTGGATCTTTGCCTTCATGTCCTGGGAAGTACTTTTGATTGTTGTATTTATTTCTCTGGAGTAATTACTAAACTTCCTCTCAGCCAAAAGCATTCCTGATATATGGGGATTTCTTCGCCCTTTACAAGGACAGTACTGGCTACTTATAAAACAGTGAAATTAAAAAATGACATCCGTACTGCAGTGTGATCCAAGGACAAATAAGAAGTTGAAGTTAATCAGATGGGAATCAGTTCAGGTTCCCCTGTGTATAGTGAAAAGTTTCTTTTGTACGATATTTTTTTTTCCTGCAAGATTTGTCTCTCCAAAATTTCTGTTTCAGCCCCATTAGATTTTAACATGCAGAAAATGTTTATGTTTTTTCAGAACATTGGGATAGCTTTAAGAATTTGTTTTGGCAAGAAAAAAATGAAACAGTAAAAGGAGACATTTGAAGAGTCCTAGAAACAAATATATGACTATGTGTTGACATGTTATGAAGGTGTTGGGAGCGACTCCTTACTTAAAATTGTGTTGAAATTTGCACTTACTATGGATTTAAATTCATCAGCTTCACACTTTAATGATTGAATTTAGGTTCCTGATTTGGTACAGAGATGCGTTAGAGAACAATTGAATTTTCTATGTGATGGTTTTAAATAAAGAATGAACTTATCTTTGCAGAAGACTTTGTTTTAAAAGTCTTTCTTCTCAAGAGGTGCCTTTCTTCCCACAAGCATCATGGTTCCTTTGGGACTATTTGCTCACCACACTTGCATTGTTGCTTGTATCCTGGTTTTCTGTCTGGCTCCACTAAGATGTGTGACATTAACAGTTGAAGTCAGAGTTGTTATTCTGCTGCAGCTACAAGGGCCCTCTTCCAGCTCTGGACAAGGGAGCAATTGCAGTCTTTGGCTCTAAAATATGGTAGCTGCAGGATCTAGACTCAGAGTGGTCACCCCAGTGGGTCAGGGATTGCGTTTTGCTCAGGCTTGGTTGCAGATCCTGTCTTGGCAGATGCTAAGCAGCAAGTCCCAGAGCTTTTATTTCCAGGGTGATGAGGGATCCCAAATTAGGCTGCAAGTTTTTTAGTGCAAGGACAGTTTTCTTACTTTTTTTTTTTACATCATCTAGTACAGTAGGGCTCTACTTAACACTTCCAGATGTTAGCCCTAATATAAATGTAATAAAAATAAATTAAATTCAGAGTGAATTTGCGTTTCTGCAGTCTGTGCTGTGCCCTGCTGCTGGTACAGGGGGCTGTTGTCACCCGCCCCGACGGCTGTGCTGACTCAAGCAGGGCTTGAGTTGGAAGTGGAAATTTTCAACTCTCTGCAGCAGGAACAGACAACTGGGGCAGCTCTGAGGTGTCCCTGCTGTCCCCTGCCATGCAGATCTCCATGTGTGGATGAGCAGGCATTCCCAGGCTTTTCCTTAAGCTCCTGCATGGACCAAGCAGGTCCTCAGAGCATAGGCAGGGTGCTGTGACTCACCAGGCAGGGCGTAAAACTGGGCCTTGGATTTAATGCTCTGTTCCCCGCATGGCTGCTGTCTTGCTGCGTGATGACATCTACAGGTCATTTTGACCTAAAATTTGCCTTCCCTCAGTAATACCCATCTCTTTCCAAAGAGCCTTCAAATCTGTGTATTATTATTATTGTTCCCTGCTATAATAAGTGGAAGTAGTGGTCTGACAGATACGGCACACTGTTCACAAGGACCCCGCTTCTTTCCGTGGCTTTGCTGTGCTCTCACTGTATGATCTTGGGCGAACTGCTCCACCAATCTGTTCCCCTGTCACCACACATCATCTTAGATCATCAATTCTCTGGAGCAGACACAGTCCCTTACCACGTTTTAGCATCTAGCATTGTGAGGCTCCAGGCTCAGCCGGGGCTTCTGTGAGCAGCAGAAATACAAATAGTTGCAGCTAATATTAATATTAAATCTGTGTGGCTCTTCAGAGATAAGTAAAGGGCAATGCTGCCTTCTCTAAGGAGCAGGCAGGATAAGTACTTTATTTTTGTCTTTGTCTTCTTCTAATTATAAAAAAAGAAGGCAGCCAGTAGACATGATTAAAAAATGAAAAAAAAAAATAAAGGAAGGCTGCAGTAATTTGATATTTTTAGCCTCAGACCTGCTACTTGTTCTGTGAAGCCAGTCTCAGGATCATGGCCTGAGTCTGGTTCGTATCCGTGTTTGCCAGGGATAGAAATCTTTTGGAGCCTTATATTGGCAGTTGGCTCAGTGTTTGGGCTAATCCTATAAAAGCACCACGCAGCTTGGTGCAGCTTTCAGTATTTGCTGTGAACAAAAGCATCAGGAACGTTGCAGAGCAGACATGAGAAGCTTCACTTGGCCAATACATGGCGAGGCTCTGGGCTGGGACGATAAGGGCTTGGGATGGAGCTGAGTGTGGCAGAATGGCTGAAGAGAGAAGTCAACTTTTGTTTGTTTCTGTGTGCTGTGGGATTTTTTCAATTATTATTTCATTTCCAAAGAAATGCAACAGCAACAACAAAAGGTCTTAAATATTCAGCAGTGAAAACAATAGATTTGAAAAGGAAAACAAAAAGTTAGAGCCAGCTCTGGCATTGGTGGACACTTGGCTCTGAGGGAAGCGAGAACAGCTTGGATTTGCATAAATTGCATACTGCGGGTCAGAAAGCAGAGTCAGAATTATGCTTTCATTGCAGTGGCATGAATGGGAGCACATAATTGGCATTCTTCCCCTCTTGATCAGATGCCTCCTTCAGGGGATTTCTGCACCCAATACGTTGAGGCTCATCCATTCACTGCCTGGCATGGATAGGGCTTTTGTTTTCAAATTAGGATTTTTCTATTCTCTGATTTCTTCCATAACCTGGGAAAGCCCCAGCCCTCCCCCCGTGCATGGCCCTTTGTTTGGGAGAACAACCAGAGGTCAGGCTGTGCTGAATGTAGCTGTTGTTGCATCACCCCTGTGCGTGTGTTGGTGCCTCTGGCTCAGCGTGGGGCTGTCGGCCCCCTGGGGATGCTCCTGGTGCTCCGTGTTCTGCACCCCTCTCAGGCTTATGGAGTCCTGCATTTCTGAGTGCAAAGGGGTGAGTTTGGTTGTGGCCAGTCCAGTAGGGCTTCCGCTAAGGATGTACAAAGATGCTTGGCTGGGACAAGCTTAGCAGGCTCTTGGTCAAACTCAGGGCCTGTCTCTCTTTTCCATTATTTGGCTTATTAGCATTTTTTTGACTTTCATGATTTCCAGCTCAATCACAGCAAGGACTTCCTAGGGGATTCAGATTCAGCAAAACACATGAGTGCATGTTTAACATGAGTTGCAACCTTGCCAGGACTCAGGCATGTATTTGCTTCAGAGGATGCACTTGAAAAATGTTTCCAGCAAGTGCATGTGCTAAAAACTCACGGAATCACTGGGTCCATCCAGACCCTGGTAGGCACATGGAAGCCTTTCCGGCTGGATGTCAAGTCCTGGTTATCCCCCCTGGGTGGTTCCATCTCAGCACTGCTCACCCAGAGTTTCCTGTCTCACCCTGGATGCATGGGTGCAGTTTCCTTCTCCACAGAGCCACTGGCCAGACCAGGTGCCTCGTGCCCCTTTGTTCTGTCCTTTTCTGGGACCCTGCTGTTGATCTCAGATCTGTTCAGCAGCAGGGGCAAACAGCAACTAACAGGTATTGATGGCTGGGGGCTGCTTCTTCATTTATTCACAGACAAATGTTTTAACCTGTCAGTGTTAAGAAATCATATTGATTGGAGAGATTTGGTTTTATTCCTTAGGTCTGTTAGTCAAAAGGGCAATTCCTCCTTTAATGTCTTCCTGCCACAGGCTCGGTTCCACTGTACCTTGTCTAGAAAATCTTTTATTTTCAAGGCACAGGGAAAATTATCTTTATAAAATACAAACTATGGGAATTTTTATTCCCCTCTGGCTTTAGGAGGAGGAGAGCAGCTGGTAGAGAGTGGATGAGAAAGGCTTTATCTGCTATATTTTGGTTGCTGTGCTTTGAGTGATGGGTTTAATAATTGATAGAGCAATTTAGCAATGATCCATAATCCTGAAAGAAGCCTACGCTCCCCTCCCTCTCCCTCTCCCTCCCTTTCTCCTTCCCTTCGAGACTGACAGGCTGCTCTCAGTGGTTTTGTCTGCAAAATTTCATCCCTTGGTTTCTGTAAACATCCTGACATGGGAGATGGGGGAAAAGAAGCAAGTGTTTCTAAATCTTTTGTCTTGTTTCCACAAACAGCTGCGCTGCTTTCTCCAGCTCTGGGCTTCAGTCATTTATTTGCTCACATGCTCTTGCTGAAGAGAGCAGGAGGTTTTCTTTAAGGCCCTAACCTAAAAGATGTGTGTATGTACAATGTATATAGGAGAGCAGAGAGGTGCAGAGCCTCCCAGCAGGGACCCCTCCCTCCCCATTTAAAGCCAGGCTTTGTTCATGGCTGAATCCAGCTTTCTTAATCCCAAGAAAGGTGCATAGGGATGGCAAGTGCTTGATATGGAAGCGTGGTTTGCTTGAAAGTCTTCCAGGATTAACCTATGGAAATTGCTTTTTCCAAGAGCCTCATGTGGATCGTGGCAGCGAGCAGGGGATCCTATTGGAGCGCCTGATCTGTGTCTTTGTGACAAATATCTCTGTGTATCCCCATTTTTCAAGGTGGATGCAAACCCACAGCAGCATAGGGTTGTGTTTCCAGGGGTAGGGGGTTCCTGTGTGGGATGTCCACAGTAAGTGTGGGAAGAGAGCAGAAAAGATGCAGCAGAAAAAGGAGACAGATATAGTGAGCACTAGAGAAAAAGAGACAAGGTTATAGGTACTGAGTATGTGTTGAGGCCGAGGCAGAGTGAGGAGAGGGAGGGGGTGCAGCCTGGCAGAAAGCCAGGTATAAGCAAAGTCAAGTGAGATGTATTAAATTATGTTTTTCCATATGTATTACATAGATGCCAGATTGACAACAAGTTGTAATTAAGCATGACATCAAGTCAGCTATGCACAGCTGTATTATTCCTTAAAATTACAAGGGGTGAGGCCCCTTGGGGCACAACAGAGTTTATGGATGCTCTGCCATGGGAGGTCTCTAAGACAAGCTAGCTGAATGCTTGCCAAGAGTGACACAGGCATTGCTGGGATGGCCCAGGATTGGGCCAGGGAGGGAGTGGGTGACTTCCCTGAGGTTCAGGCTATCCCTGTCTGCCTCTGACACCATCCTCTGGAGTATTTTCACCCTTCCCAGTCAGCACCCTGGTGGAACATGAGCAGTGACCAGGGATGGGTAGACTAGGCTGCTTCTGTGAGTTATTTGCTATTAAATACCCTTAGCTTGCAATGAGGGGCTCACAAGGCTTGTGTGATAATTACTCCAGTCAAGTTCAGAAGTAATTGTGTAACTTGCTCTCTGTTTTTAAAAAACAGAACTGTGTGTATGTACACTTGATTAAAACACCCTGGGACCTGCACCTGTACCACAAGAAACACTCCCAGCTGTGTAGGATTGTGCCTGTGTGTAGGAGGATCTTGGTGACCTTCCTACTGAGAAATGTATGGTTACTGGAGCTTATAGAGTCAGAGAAGTTCAGGTGACCGGGGGCCCTGGGAGGTCCTTTAGTCCAACCTGGTGGTCAGGGTAGAGTCTGCCATGAGATCAAGATCAGGACTTCATCTTGCTGGGTCTTAAAAGCCTCCAAGGACAGCAACTGCAGAGTCCCTCAGGGCAGCCTGTACTGGTGGTTCATTTATCTGCACAGTGGAGGTGTTTTCCCCATTCCCAGAGGGATCCTCTCCTGTTTCAGTTTGTGTCATCTCTGCCTTCTGCTGCCCACCGGAGGGAAGAGCCTGGCACCATTTTCTCCACGTGGCAGAGGAGGAGGGGCAGGCTTCATGGACATGATGGTTCTGCCTCCCCCAACTGAGGTTGCTCCAGTTCACCCACCCACTGGGATCCCCAGACCAGGTGTGGTGTCCAGATGTGGCTGGAGGTGGGTTACCACATTCCTTGGCCTGCTGGCCCTGTTTCAGGGAGGCTGTTGGTCCTGCTGCAGCCAGAGTCTTCCTTTCTAGCCCACTCCTCCTCAAATCAAGGTGCTCATGGCCATTCCAGCTGAGCTGGATTTGAGTTCCCCCCCTTGTCACCAGCGCTCATCTGTCCCAGGAGCCAGACCTGGCATTTCTCCTGGCTGTATTTCAGAAGGCCCCTATCAGCCCATGCTTCCCACTTGTCCAGATCCCTCTGGGTGGCAGCCCTGCCCTCACACACATGGCCAGGTCTCTTCAGTGTGGCATCACCCATAAAGTGGATGAGAATGCACTCTGCCTCCTCCTCAGGTCAGGGATAAAGATGTTAAATGGAGCCAGTCCGGGATAAACCCCTGCAGTACCTCACTGGTTACCAGCCTCCAGTTTATATTTATGTCCTGTAACATAAACCATCACCGAGGGCTGAGTGGATCCAGCTTCCAGTCTTTTGGGCTGATTCAGATATTTTTTGAAGTGTTGCAGACTAATCTTGAGGGATGGGCAAGAGCAATGTGAGCAGTGCAGTGTTGAAGCTCCCTTCTAGTGGTGGTTGTACAGGCGGCCTGGCAGCCCTGGAAGTGGCTCTGGTTGCACCCACAGTCCTTCCCAGAAACCAGGTGTACCTGTGTTTGACCTGGGAAATACAGAGCCTGCTGGAGGGCACTGTCCTTCCTTATCACTCAAACCAATACAGCTTTGTGGGCAAACAGTATACTGTGACCAACTGGGTGGCATTCCTATGTGGTCCTTTCCATCCCTCAGGAGTAACCCTGTGCTGACTGACCTCACCATGGTAGGAACTTTATGCTGGAATGTCAAAAGCACAGTGTGTTTGCATATTCTGGGATGAGTCTTGGCTCCCAGGGCTGTCCCTTGCTCAGGGATGCAGGAGGAATGCAGAAGTCCAGCAGTGAGGGTGAGCCCAGCATCTCCCTGCTGAGTGACACGAGTGGGGCCTAGAGCTGCTCTCCTGACCACTGCATGGGATGGGGAGTGAGCAAGCAGCAGCTCTTGGTGCCTGTAGGTGTGTTAAGCTCTGGCCCTGGTGGCTGTCCTTATCACAAACACAAAAGTCTGCAGATGCCCAGCCCTGGAGCAGAGGAAGGACTTAGTCTGGGGGTCATCAGTATTTGATGTCTGTGTGGGTGGACAGGTGGAGGGGTGAGGGAAATAGCAACTGTAGCCTTTTACTTCCAGAATATGAGCCTGTCTCCTTTTACATCCCTTCACTAAAAAAATGATTTGAAGTCTGGAAGTACAGAGGAACAAAAAAAGTTCTCTGTGCATTCCACCTCCATTACCTAAGAGTTAAAGGTACTCTGCATTCTACAGAACATGGCAATAAAAGGTGGACACCTCCACAAAATACAAAAGAGTCAAGTGAGCAGGTATGAGAAAGAGTCCCTAAAGATGCCAAAGAAAGAGTTCATCTGAGAGGAGGATAGAGCTCCATCACTTGAATAAAAACCCCTTTGTAAGACACACAAAGGATGCAGTTCCTTGTCCTCTCAAGAGGTGTCTTGGTGCATGGGAGAGCGTGAGCCCTGAGTGGGGTGAAGCCCTGGGTGTGCAGCTGGTCAGTGCATCCCTGCTTGGGCAGAGGAGCTCAGCTTCTCCCTCTCTGCCTCTGCCCAGGGCTTCCTGAATGGGGATGTGAAAGCTTCTGCTTCCTAGAAATCAGGCTTTAGTGAGTGAGACAGGAGCTGTGTGTACCAGCTCAGAGACATCTTCACTGTAGGTCTGCCTGCACTGCCTGCAGCTGCCCCCAGCCTTCTTTTGGAAGCAGGAGCACTCTCTGCTCAGGGTGCCAGCAAATAACAAGTTTTGAGTTATATTTTTGTCTGATGTATACACTTGTCCATGAAGGACTCTGCTGAGACTATCACACTTGGCCGTGGGATCCTACCAGAGGTGGTAAATTATCCCTGAGGAGGGCAGTTTGTGGGGAAGTTTTAAAATTCAGAAAGAGCCCAGCTCTCTGAATCTGAGTCTGTGGAAATGAATTTTTTTGGCATTTGTTTTTAATGTCCTGTGATGTGTGGGTGAAAAAGCCAGCAAGCTAGACTGGTAATTAATTTTCCTGACAGAAACACCAGACAATGAAATTACCCTGCCACAAAGCAGGGTTGCTAAAGTAAATACTCTGCCAGCAGCAGGCCTGAAAGCAGGACAGGGTCGTGTGTGAGGTGCAAGCAAATAATGAGATGGCACTTCTGCCTCTGGGGACCTGCTGGGGATCCTGGTGCCCTGGGGCACCAGCACTGGCAGCTCTCTGGTGTACACAGGCACATTCAAGCTGGGCTCCAAAGGATGGGGGACTGACTGGACCCACTGCTGAGCCGAGGAGCAGGTCGCCCTTTGCTGTCCAGGCAAGTAATTTGGTTGGAAATGGGTAGGAGATGTGGGAAGTGGGGATAGGATGGCTGCTTTTATCCTGGAGACAGAGGCTCTTGGCAGGGCTGTTCAGGCTTTCCCAGGCTGGTGGCAAGTGGTTTCTAAAGCTTTGGTGTGTGCTGGTGAGATTTGTGTGAGCTGTAGAACAGGTTGTGCCTGTGTGTGCAGAAGGGGAGTGCCTTTTGTTGGAAGACACTGAGGGCAGCTCATGGGAGAGGAAGGACAGGAGGGCAAAGTTTTCTGTTTTCCTTCTGTGTGTTTTGTACTGGAGGCAGGAGTTACTGTGCCAAGAGTGTTGCAGATGCACAGCCAAGAAATGGGAAATGGGGATGTTCTTGCCTGTATCCAGGTGTCTGGCAGCTGGCTCCATTGTGTGCTGTCAGACAGGATCCTCACCACAATCAAAAGGTTTGGTGAGGCCGTGTTAAAGGACCTGCATTGTTGGTACAGAAAATACTTCTCTGTACAGTCATGGAGAGATCTGCTGAAGATCTCAGTGCTGTTCAGGAGGATCTGTTGCCATGTGAGTCGTCCTTCCGATTTATGATTGCAATACTCGGATGTGCACACTTTCATGGGGCATTTTCCTCTGTCCCACAGTGCTAGCAGCTGCTGAATGGAGAAATCCCACACAAGAACTGTTTAAGACATGGAAACTTTTCTTTCCCTTTGAGAAAGAGAATTACACCATTTTTATTGCTGAGCTAAATCTGAGTGCTTCAGGAGAACAAGGGTCAGTTGTGGAGTGGACTGCATGCACATTTTAGGACCAGAGTTATTTAATGTATTAATTATCTGTAAAAAGTGCTGGATCAGTAGTAAAGTGTTCAACCATGCAGATATCACATACTTGCTTAAGTTAGGCTGGAGAAAAGAGTGAGGAGCATTTAAAGGACTTGATCTAGATTACAGAAAACATTATGCCAGATCAGTGCAGTACCGAAAGGCAGTAAACATTGGAAGAGAAAAAATGAACTATTTCTGCATAATTCCATGTCCTAAATTAACTGCAGCTTCTCTGGAGAAAGGACTGTGTGTCTCAGAGGATCTCCCAGATAAAACATCTGCTGAAATGCCTCGTGTCACTCCAAAAGCAAACAAAATATTAAGCTTAGGGAAGACTGGAACGTGAAAGCATTCTGCAAATAGTGTAAAATAAGTCTGGGGAATATCTTTGTGTTTAACTCTTCCTAGGCCTGTTCAGCCTGTCTCCAAGCAGTCATGTCATGAAGAGGAGCTGCAGGGTCAGGCAGTGGAAGTGGATTGAGCATCCATGGGATGGTACACTGAGAAGCCAGAAACTGCTGCAGACATGGGAGAACAGGGCAGAGATACAAAAGCAGCTTGTGGTAAAGGACAGGTGATTCAGTCACTTCCATCTTCACCTCTAGACCAATCTATGGGAACATGAAGTGAGAGGTGACAAATTTAAACCTGATGAAGGAAAATCAAGCTTTAAACAGCTGAGCTAACATGCTATTGAAAACAGAAGGTTGCCTGTGGAGCTCTGTGCCACAACATGTGATGGAAATCAAGATCTCACCTTGTCTTAAAAAACTGACATGCTTATGTTAAGAAAGAGGGGAGTTGTACATGTTAGATACTATGTGCAGAAGGATGTATGCATCCAGAACTGAGTATAAAGAACAATATCCATCACAGTGGAGATTCAAAGGTATTTTATCAGTGGACAAGTTATTTCATTACAGAGCTTGTAGCATCCTGCCCCAAAATGCTTGGCATTGGTTATTTGAAATGGCATTGGCCATTTGAAGCAGGCAGAGCACTGCTCCTGGTGACTGCAGCTCCCTCTTTCACACAGCAAACAGGAGGTATCTGCTGGCTGAAATTCTGGAATCCTGTGTGGTATCCACTACTTGTTTTTCTTGAGGTGTCTTAATGACTATTCAATAAAGTTAACAAGATCCTTTTGTCTTAGGGCCACTCCCTCTCCATGGAAAAATCACGATAATTATGTGAAAGTGGGAGAAAACCACAGTAAATGGTGGCTGTAGTGTACTTGAGGCACCATATCACCTAGATCTAGCCCCTTCTCACAGGCATTCTCCCCACTGTTAGAATTCATAGAATGAGTGATGTTCTGTTTAGTTGCATTTTGTGTTTAAATAATATGGACATAGAATTGTGCTTTTCTTCCCAATAGCGAAGATGGATAACTCCTTCTGCCTGTAAAAAAAGACATTCTCTCCTAATTATTGCACTCCAGAAAGTGGAGCTTTCAGGAAAACCCACTGGACAGCCAAAGACTCAGGAGGAAAAAAAAAAAATTAAAATATTTTGGAACCTCAAATTCTAGGTCATCCCTTCTTGCAGGGGTCTGAAGGTGTTGACAGCGTAAGTGTGGGGAGAGAGGAAAGGAGGTGTGTGCTGCATATGACAGCAGTGCAAGTGTTTTTTATGAACAGGGAGTTTTCCACACAAAATCGTGTTGGGAATACCCCTATAGCCACCCCTCCACTTGTGTTGGTGGGAGGGATTTGAAGTTCAGGCGATTCAGTGGCTGAGCTCTCATTAGTGACCAGGGACATTTCACTCACAATGTGGAAGGCAGGCAGGGAGAGGCAGATGGCTTTGAATGCAGGATTTACATAGTAATGAGATTCAGGTCACCATAGCTGTCTTTTTCTCTCTGCGTTTTGTCTAGGTGTCGAGTAGTGTGTAGGGATGACAGGGATGACGGAATAGGGAAGAAAAGAGGAAAATTAACCCCTTGTTCATTAGGAGAGACTGCTGTTAGAATAAAAAGTTTGTCACAGTGGGCTAAAGAGCAGTAGGGTATGGTAATGACAAGCACAGATGAAGCTAGAAGAGCTAAAGGTAGCCACTTTTTAAGTTTCTGACTTGTTTTTTGTAGGAATGACACAGAGACTTATAAGTTTAAAATCCCAGAATTTCCTGTAATTTTTACATTCTGCATTGCTGGTTTAAAGAGAGGTAGTTTTGGACTTTTATCATTACAAGTCCCCCCAAAACTGGGGGAGTTTGTGGACTGAAGATGGGCATGGATTCTTTCTACAGAAAAAAATTACCATTTTGCTTGGTTTCTTGGCTAAAGACTTGTCTTGACATGACTGTGTAATGGTGTGATTAAAACATAATATTTTCCAGTGCAATTGGTAATCTTTAGTATGATCTCACTAGTGTCAGATCTTATCCTGATGACAGATGGGAAACTGGGAACCATGGGTCCTATTTTGAGCTTTGGATGGTGGCACTTGATTTGCTCAGTAGCCAACCCCAGGCATATCCAAAATATGCAGAAGGACCTGAGAAATCCCAAGGCTGTATTTAAAATGATGAAAGTTTTAAAGCAGTGTGTGTTTCTTTTCTCTCTCTTGTGCTTTTTCTTTCTTTATAGTTAGAGAAGTATGGGAGAGTAAGTTATTCTTCCTGCTGTACATCCCAGAAGCTGGGGCTTTAGAAGTGTTGCAAGAAGAACAGGAGAGGAGCTTTAGGAGATCCTTGTGTAAATAGGAACTGTGTCATATAACTGGACATCTAGGCAGAGGTGGGATAAGTAAGGAAGGTGTTTCTGTGTATAAGGTTTTCAGTATTTGGAAAATATATTTGTTCTTTCACACAGAAATTTTTGAAATGCAGAACATTTGGAGCACATAGGTCAGGATTCATCCCATCTCACCCTGGCCATTGGAGTTGAGCAAGTCATCTAACCTAGTCCTACAGACCTTTTCAGCATCAATGGTGAGGGATTCCAACCACCCCAAGGCAGTGGGACAGATTCCTTCTGTAAGGGGAAGGAAGGAGCAGAGGTGCTTTGGTGGCATCTCCTGGAGCTGGCAATAAATGCATAGGCAGAGACCTGCTGCATTTTGGCTGTTTGGGCTGAAAGGGAAAAGGAAATCAAATCAGGTGGCAGGGACAGACGGGGAAAGGAAGGCTTCTTGGCTACTTCCTCCTGAGGAAAAGGCTTAGGTCTAATAGATCTAATTACATTATTTCTCTGTTTTAGTGTTACAGCATTTGTTTAAAAAGTCAGTAATCCTTTTATACCAGTCCTGTAATGATTATTTAATGTCTGGCTGCTTGTGAACTCACGGAGCTGTGTGAACAGAAGATGCTTCACTGCAGGGGATCTGCACAGTTTTCCACAGGACAGAGAGCTGGGCCTGAGAGCCTCGAGTGAGGGCCTTGATTGGGTGCCTTCATATTCCCACTTGCTGGATGAAAGCAGTGGTGGTTCCCTCCTTTACAAAATGCTGCCAAATGTAGGGCTGTGTCTTGGCTGTATATGGCTACAGTACTCTTCTGTAAGGTTAAATATTCACCGACTAATGTTGGTTAGCAGGCACTGTGCCAGTGACCAGTGTGTCCCTCAGCTCTGTCAGAGCAGTGACACTTGTTGGTGGCAGCTCTGTGAGTGTCACGATGGGCACCACCTGCCCAAACCCAGCTGTGCACCTCTGCTCCCCTTGCTGATGTTTTCTGACCTCTTCCTTTGCAGAGCCCCCGAAATCATCCTCGGTTTACCCTTTTGTGAAGCAATCGATATGTGGTCATTGGGATGTGTCATTGCAGAGCTGTTCTTGGGCTGGCCCTTGTACCCAGGAGCTTCGGAGTACGATCAGGTGGGTGTGGATATTGCCCTGGGTGCTGGTAAGTGCACACATCTTTTTCCCTTCTCTTGTCAGAGTGAACAGATGCCAGCTTTTTCACTTTTGCTAATGATGGAGCTGTGTTTCTTGCTCTCCCAAGTCAACACTGTCATTATACTCCTGGGTATTTGTTCCAGGTAACCAGAGTGCAGCTTGGTGCTCTGGCTTTTAAGACCTGGCCGCCGGAGTGAAATCTCAGTCAGGAGTCAAGGCTGCCATTGACTGGAGAGCTCTGTACATGTCTCCCCTCACTGAGCAGAGCAGGCACCCGTTCTCTGCTGTACAGCTAGTGCTGTATAAAGCCTTATTTGTTAGAAGAAACTGCATGAACTCAGCTGCATTTCATAACCCCTTTTATGAGAGTGCATATTAAAAGCAATGACAAGAAGGAGAACGCTGGCATTGATGTAGGTTTCCAGTTAATATAAGCTGTCGTCCCTTTTCTCCCTATAGGCTTTTATGCCCTTTTTGTAGTCCTAAAATCGATAACGCAGCAGCAGCTAGAGCCAGGGCTGTAGAATACTTTGCATTCCCGTAGTATTCTTCAGGCTGATCTTAGCTGTCTGCATATGCAGCTTGAAAAGGGTCTTTTTTCTTTTAGGAAATAAATTTTTTAAAAAGGGGGGGGAAAAAAAGGCAGGATAATAAATAAGTTTTTCACATACTAAAATGTTTTCTTGACTTTTCTTTTGAAACTAGTGGTTTTTTAATCAGAGCTCTAAAGGTGAAGTTTGGCAGGGGAAATAAACTTGCAACAAAGAGCAGGGCTATTAGTGACTCTAAAGGAAATCAGATGTAGCTGAGAAACTTAGAAGCGTTTGAAAATCACATACCAAGCATGAAAAGTAGATTTCTTTCTCTTCCCCATTGCACCCCAAAAGCCATAAAACACACAGCTGTAAAAGAAATCACCATACCTTACTGGCCAGCTTAACTGCCCAGCACAAAGCTTCTCTGGTAAAGCGTGATGAGGGCTCCTGGGGGGCTGGGAAAGGGATAGGGGCTGATCCTGGCTGCTGGCTGCAGCATCCTGGTGCCTCTCAAGTGTGTGAGCTCTGATGGACCTGAGGAGCTGCAGAGCTGAGCAAGCCATGCACAGTGAACCGGGCCTGAGTGCTTGGAAGTGATTGAAAGCACGGCTGCTTTTTATGTCTTTTGATTTATTTAATGTTTTTATCCTTCTCTGTTTCTTCTCTCAAAACTTCTTTCCATTCTTCCCTAGAATTTTCTAGAGTAGGTGACTGATTTTAGTAGTTTTGCAGAATTTGCAGGGATTTTGCAGAATGAAGCCATTCAGGAGTCAGGAGGTGCCAAAGTTAAGGTTTTGTGTGGCACCTCAGGCATGTGTGACATCGGCCTTTAATTGTGTAATCACAGACCCTTTCTCCTTTATAAATAAATAAAAGTTTGAGGTCCTGGAAACACAAATAGAGTATCTTTTAGCTGTGTGGGTGCCAATGAGGTCATGCTTGTGGATGCAACCCAAATAACATCATGTAGGCAGTAGAGACAAGTACTTTCCATACCATGAGGGCGTCAGTTTGGTTGGAATGTGTATTTCACCTTAGTTCAAAGGTAGTCACTTCATAATCCTCTGTTTGGAACTTCAGGCTGCTCCTAGGACAGGCTATGTGCTCAAGTGGAAGAAAACAGGCAAAAGTTAGAGAGTGAATATCAAATTGCTGAAATGACTTCCTGGAGAGGAGAGGGTGGGTGCAAAGTGTTGAGACATCCCACTGAAATCACTGTGTGAGTCCTTCTCTTTGAACTTGAAAAATTTAGGAACTTTCCTCTTTTCATCCTTAGGCCTTATTTGGAGTGCACTCCAAGGGTGAGTTTCCAGTGATGTATGTGATAAATGGAGGGAATTCCATTCAGAAATTATCTTCCTCTCATTCCTTGCACTGAGTTTTTTGGGGTTAAGTTTTTCTACATGCTGCATCTTCTTTTTTTTGTCTGTACTGTTGGTTCAAATGCCTGCTGCACTCCTTCAAGGAGGACCTCCAGAGAGCTTCACAGGAACAGTGACCTCTCATCCTTCTCTTACAGATTCGCTACATCTCACAGACGCAGGGCTTACCAGCAGAGTATTTGTTAAGTGCAGGGACAAAGACTACGAGGTTTTTCAACAGGGATACAGACTCACCATATCCCTTGTGGAGGCTGAAGGTAGGAAGACATTCCCTTGTTTCTTTTACCTTGCAGTTGTTGGTTGGAAGGGAGGAGACATTCAGGTCACCTCATAGCCTAAGTTTCTGCTTTTTGCAGTGCAGCACAGACAAAGGGGTGGGTACTGCCCAAGATAAAACTACCATTCCCAAAATTTGGAGCCTATAATATACCTTTTTGGCATTGCAATGTAGGAAATTAAAGTCCAGAGTTGACCTGGAAATCTCCCTCTAAGTAGTCAATGAATTAGTGTGTAGTGGGTAGACTTTGCTCTAATATCTAACTCATTGTGGGGGGGAAAAAAAGGCAAGCATTTTAATTCTGCAATCAAAACCTCTAGTAAAGCAGGTGAGCCCTGAGTGTCCTGTGCCAGCATGTTTGTCTGCATGCTGTCCCCAAGGAGAGAGGCCAGTGGGCTTCTGGCTGGCATGGGATGCTGCACCTCCTGCCAGGGTAGATGTAAGATACCCACTGTATTTGGGAGGACCCTCAGAAGTGAAATAGAAGAGATAAATCACCTTGTGACATAAAAGATTATACATAACCATGGTGGACATCATGTAAAAGGTGTCTGGTCAGGCAAGGGAGGCACGATGGTCCCTGATGAGGACAGGATGAGGTACATGTGGAAGTGGCACATATTCTGCAGCTGGTTGCAGGGCAGTGTTGGTCAATGCCTGTGTCCTTTTTGAGCAGACACCAGATGATCATGAGGCAGAGACGGGGATCAAGTCAAAGGAAGCACGGAAGTATATTTTCAACTGTTTGGATGATATGGCACAGGTAAGAGCATTGGTGAGTAACCAGCAAGACTGTTCACGTGCTTTCCAGCCACACTAACAAGAGGGAATTATAGAAGTTCACTGTGCATCCTGTTCTGGGGCCAGCTCCTGAAAAATGCCAGGATAATGCCTACCAAATCCGCTGTTACGTGCTGCTTTGTAGGAGCGACTGCACACAGGGGTATGTGTGCTGTAGTGAAGCAGCCTTGGAAAGTGGCTAAGGCATGTCTCTGAGTGTTGAAATCCTGCATTTTCTCTTGTCTCTCCAGTGCTCTTCAGTATGACCACTGACAAGTCTCTTGTTTCTCTGTGCTTTAATATTTCCATTTGTTAAAGAGTGACAGTGGAAATATTCACCATGGCCACAGAAGAGTGTGCTCGCTGTAAAACCTGGCTGGCTGAGGGAAGTAGTAATTCACTGTGTCAGTTCCATGTCCTTGTGAGACCTAATACCAGCATAACCACTCCTGTGACAGGAGTTTGTGCTGACAAACCAGTGTGCAAAACTGGCCCAACACTAGCACTAAAGTGGAGTTTGTGCTAGCAAGGTCTAGAGATTGTAGCAAGTAAAACATGTAAACATGCAGGAATGGAGGACTGGAATCTAAGGAGACTAGATAATTCATGAAATAATATAACAAGTATTTTCTTTTTTTCCTGGTGCCTGATACATGAATGGGCTGTTTCTCATAAACCTACTGACAATTTTTATGTATTTTATATCTATTTTTTGCTCATAGGACACGTAGATAAGTATCTGATGGCACAGTATATGATAAATACTGTGATTATCAGAGCTTGCCTGCTACCACATGGAAGCTGTTCATCTTCAGTGGAGGGTGACTAAGTGTTTCATTAGCCACTGACCCAGGCGAGCTGAACACTTAACAGTCTGTCTGGAGATGTGACATGCACGAGCCAGATGAGTGGCCACCACGGAGCCTGGCGTGGCTCTTCAGCAGCTACTCCTTCAGACAGGGAGGCTCGCAGGGCATGTGCTCCACCGAGGAATAAACACAGTTTGCTGGAGACCTGACCATCTGCTCTTCCCCTTGGGCGCTCACTCCTGTCCCTGCTCCTTTAGGTAAACATGACAACGGATTTGGAAGGAAGCGATATGTTGGTGGAGAAGGCGGACCGGCGGGAGTTCATAGATCTGTTAAAGAAGATGTTGACGATAGACGCGGATAAGAGGATAACACCCATTGAAACTCTGAGCCACCCCTTTGTCACCATGACACACTTGCTCGACTTCCCTCACAGCACGCAGTACGTGGCTTTTGTTCCCCTTGGGTTTTGAATTTAGGGGTGAAGAGGAGAGCTGGTTGTGGTGGAGACCAAGTGTTTCTGAGGGGCTTTAAGATGTTTAATCCCTAAGTTTTAATCTTTTTCTGCTTAAAAGGCGATTGCCAACTCAAGGTTGCAAGAATTGTGTTGTAGGTGCTTGGCATTTAAAACGCCGCAGTGTGTGCCACATTAATTATGTAAATATTCAGTAATTACATATTTTTGCATTAAAATGCAGAAGAAATTATGCAATTAGTGCTGAAAGTATCAGTCTATTTCAAAGTAATATAGTCCTGATTGTTACTGGAGTAATCAACCTTATCTGCAGTGGGGAGCCGACCCTTCCTCCCAGAACCTTTCCATCGTGCCAGGAGTCAGCTTGGGGCTCTTTGCTTTTTAAGGGAAGAGCTGTTCTGCAGCAGGCTGTTTTACAGGCATAAGCACCAGGACAAGGAGTTCAATTTTCAGCTTGGTTGTTGTCTACCTGTGTCACCTTAAATACCACGTTGTGACCTGAGCTGACACGTGTGGAATGGGGATGGGCTCCACTGCCTGATGGAGATGAGGAGAAGTCACGTCTTCAAGCCTGACTGCCCCTCTCCTAAGGCTGCACCACAGAGCACAGCAGCCTGAAATGCCCCCAGCCCACTGACCATGTCCAGTTCACATAGGGACAGGCTTCTCAGGTGTAATTGAAGAAGGTAGACACATAGGGGGAGTTTTCCAGAGCTTTCAGGACACTTAGCTCTGAACATCCTGCTTTACAGCACTTCGCAGTTCAAGGTGCTTTCGCAGGCTGTCCTTTCCCCTTGACAGGAGAACAATTATTGGCACAGTGCTGTACTTCATTGGGTGCCATTTGCATGAGTGTTTTGTTTGTCAGGAGCCTAGGTACAAAATTAAAGGGGGCTGCTTGAAGAGCTGCAGAATATGTTTTTGTGCTGCAGAGCAACAGGTAACTGTGCCAGCTCCCCTGCCTGTATGGGTGGCTGCAGTATTTTGAGTTTGTTTAAGGTCCCCCTTTGAAGGAGCTGTAGCTGCCTTTTTGTTGCATTTATCACAAGATAAGAGCATCTGCTTACCAGAAGGTAGTGGGTGCAGGATCTGTGTAGACCCAGACTTAGCCTGCACAGCCATCTTTGAGCATTGTTACCTATAAATAGATAGTAAGTGATAAATGGAAACAAGATGGGGCATGATTGTGCTAAACAGGAAGAAAGTAAAGATTCGTATAAAAAACATTCATGAATAAAATATGACAGCAAAAATACTGAGTGAGCATCACAGACAAAAGTCTTTTAATTTGCAGCAGTTCTTCTGACTGTGCAACAACTGATTGTGTAAGATAGGAGAGATTTGTGACCTAATGCATTGCCGTCAGAAATCTTTCCACTAACTCAACAGTCCATAACCACATCTTCATTTCTGAAGTGCTCACTTGTGGCTGCTCAGGCAAAGCCCCAGAAAGATTGAAAATATCATTGGGGCCAACAGCAGAGAGAATTGTAGCCAAATAAAGAATACAGCATCACGTCTCTGAATACCAAATGTGTGCCAGCTGGGTGTGTAACCCTGCAAGCCCCTCCATGCTGGAAACAGTGACTGGCCAAGAGAGCAATAAGCTGTAACCAGCATGGCAACTGGATGGAACTTCTGTCTGTGATTACTTGTGCTTTGGAGAATAGAAACTTCAAAGCCTTGAAAGATGCAGGGAGCTATAATCTCTCTTGGAAATAAATTGGGCAGCAGACAAAGTGAGAATATATTGGAGCTGTAGCTTCTGGAAGGAATATCTGCTGTGGCACGTTTCAGAGAGGCTGCAAGTTTGAGCAGCACAAGAGGGGCTGTTCTGCTTTCTTACAAGCAGACAGCAAAGTGAGCTTAGCTTCCCATTTCACATATTTAACTTCCTGGCTCTTAAATTGCTGAGTACTCCTCAGATTTTCTGTCTGTTTTGCTTTATCCCTGCTGTTTTTTTCTCCAACTGTTTTTTTTAAAGTAAAGCCCCAGAGAACATGGTTTTGCATTTGTAGAGCTTACACCTTGTTAGATAAAGCCATTTGGTAACACACACTATTCACCATGTACAGAACCTATACTCTTCCCAGTGCTTTCTTCTTTGTGCAGGGAGAATTATAGTCATACTTGACTGAAAAGAAGTGATCCAATAGCCTTCTGTATTTATTTGATATGTGTTTGATTTTGATGGATGTTTGTGACCAACAGGTACAGTTCTGGAAGTGAATACACATAATGGGCAGCTGTGCACAGTGTCCTGAGCTTGGCTTGTCTGCAGGTGTTTATGGCCCAGATCCAGTTTCCAAGATATTACTTGTAGGAAAAGAGAGCTGACCATTTGAGTAGGTGACAAGACAGGGATAAAAGATCTAAGTCCTCTTCTTCAACCTTAGGGATGATATAACATTGTTCCTTTTGAAGGGACGCTTTGTTTCTTAAAAATTATGTGAGGATATACCCTCGATCTCCAACAGCTCAGATCATTACAAAACAGTCAGCATACAGCTGATTTTCACTGCTTGGAATTTCTCTTTTCCCATGTTGGGATAATGGAAATAAAATAAATGCCTTTATACTCTCCGAGGTTGTGTTTCAGACTCTTGAGGTCACATTTGTAAAAACAGTTATTGTGGAAGAATTGTGGAAAACCTGTATTGGTTTTCAGATCTCAAAAGTGAGATTGTACTAAAAATACAGTGTTGCCCAGGTTCACTGTGTTGCTGTCTCTTAACCTCTGTATGCTTTGGTATTGTAATTATTGAAATATGGACAGTTTCATCTACCAGATGCCTACTGTGCTCTAGAAATGTAGAGAGCATTTAATCTCCTTTACTGGGGCACAAAATAGGGTACTTCTCAAAATTTCCATTGCTATATCAATAACATTTAAGAGCAAGTCAGTGCAGAGGAAGGAGCTGTAATCATTCCAGAGATCCCAGAGATCCAGTTCTCAGTGTGAGATAACCCCAGAACCAAATTCCCTCGGGGCATTGAGGAATTTGCTTTGGAATAACTTTTTGATATGAATTGTCCCATTGACTGTGAGAGGAGATGTCATGCTTCAAGATAAGCATCTGCACAAGCATTTAGCCAGACAGGGGCAATGTTTTAACTGCTTAGCTGGACTCAGCTCTCGGTGAACAACCACTTAAAAGGAACAAGGATTACTTTTATAGGGGTCTCAGTGATCAAGGACAGTAAAATTCTTCCTTGCAAGAGATGTGTAAAACTATCTTTACACTTATACTAAGGCAAAAAGCATGAGTTTTCTTTTCCTCTCAGGCTCCATCAGGAAAAACCCAATATGTTTCTTTCTTGCTCTGAGTCTCTTTCAGTCTTTTAATATAGCCACTTTGTATTTCTTGCCCTCTCCCCTAAAGAGCAACCAGTTTGCTTGCTTTTCTGACTTGCATTGCAGTGCAGAGACCCATGGGAGCACCCAGGAGTCCCAGGGCAGCTGCTCTCATCTTGGCCTTCTTCAGTACAGTATCAATCTGACTCTCCCCAGTTAAGAGAATACCAAATAAAATAAAATACCAAAGGGCTTTAAGAGCCTATAAATGCTAAGCCTGCCATGGAGACCTATTTCAGGGCCGCTGTGACGAGCTGTTACCTGTGTGAGTCGCTTGGTTGATTGTTGTCTGCCTTCCTTGCCCCCCTTTCCCAGTGTCAAGTCCTGCTTCCAGAACATGGAGATTTGCAAGCGGCGGGTGAATATGTACGACACGGTGAACCAGAGCAAGACGCCATTCATCACCCACGTAGCCCCAAGTACATCGACCAACCTGACCATGACTTTTAACAACCAGCTCAACACAGTCCACAACCAGGTGAGGGCATCAATCACAAGCAGCCAGTGCTTGAAACTTTTATGTCAGGAGGGCCTAGAAGATGAAAAGCAAAGTACCGTCCATTTAACATGCCTGCCAAGAGATGGTGCCTTTCTACTCTCCTTCCTCTGCTCTTTTCCTCATTCTCTTTTCTTCAGGCAAGCAGTAATCTTGTGATATTTTGTGTGATGGTGAAATGTTGCCCTCGTTGTTTATGTTGTTGTTGGGGTGATAAATCCTGCTTACTTGGGAGGTTGCTATGGGGAAAAGCTCATTAGTCCCTTAATGCAGCAAGCAGTACTTCACTCCCTGGGTCAGGCAGAAGTATTTGTGATCTTAAAGCTCTTCTTCAAATTGGCATTGAAGTAAAATGAATTTAAACCCTCTGTAACAGACAGAGCACTGTAACTGATCAACAGGAAAGGAGAGTTTAGCAATAATGTTTATTCTTACCTCTCATAGCTTTTACTCCAGGGGCCACAGTTGATGTGAGGACCATGTGTGTGTACCCCCACTGCAAACACATTGCACTCTAGTTTGGTGGGCTCTGGCTTTATAATCATGCTTTGTATTAGTTTTACTTGCCCCAGTGTTGGGGGGTGCTGTGTGTGTTAACAAATGTTATGTGACTAGCAGGCTAAGTTGTTTGCTGTGGTACTGTATTACAGCAGTGAAAGGAAACTCTCCAGGGAAAGCACGCTAGGAGACTGAAGCTCAAGAAATATCTGCTTTCTTTGAAGCCTTTTGGGAACAGGCTGCTCAAGATGCACTCTAGAGATTGCAGGTGGCATTGCAGAAATGGTGTTGGGAAAGCAAGGAAGCTCAAGGAGTCTGTGTAGATGTGCAGGATGCTCCTGTGTCGGTGAGCAAACCAGACTTCTTGACTCAGGTCTTGATAGATGTGATCACAGAAGGTCTTTTGAAAGAATTCAGGCAGGCACAGACAGAGACAGGTCATGACTTGGTGTGAGAGGGTATTAGTTACAAACAGCAGTTCCCTTTCTAGGCTGTTTCTGACTAAAGAAATGCATGCTACATCCTCCCCTAGACCTCAGCTGCAGGGCAGAGACACTGTTTGTACCACAGTTACTTGTAGGAAAGGCAGACTTACTTTCATTTCCTTGCATTTCACTTGACATTAAGATCAGTTGTTGGCTGGGGGACATCCATGCATTTCTGAATTCTTGTAAGGGGTGTGTGTTCTGAGCAGAACCAGTATGCCCAATGTTCTTAGAAGAACTGGGAGAAATATTTCCAGGAAGGGTGTTTTAATTTGAACAAGCTTTAAGCCTTTCACAATTCTCTTCAACATACCACTTGTCTTGGCTTTCTTTTGTTTCCTGTCTCTGCGAAATATCTGGGGATTACCTCCTTCCAGTTATGGTTTCTGAGATTACAAATATGGGAGCTGCTGTGGTTGCTGCTCAGTGTGTTGCACAGGAGAGCAGACTGCACTTCACAGCCTCTGCACCGAGAGGGGATGAGGAGAAGGAAGAAATATTTTGTTGTCACATCCTTCATGGCTGTGGCAGTGCAGCATGGGTCCAGTGGCAACCAGGGCAGTCCAAAATGCTTAGTCTGCTCTCTCCTGCACCTTGATCAAAGCCTGCCCCTGTTTGGTACACTCACCATGAGAAAGTGTTGTCTGACCTGTCTCCAGCAGTGTTGTTGGCATGTTTGGACAGAGGGGAAGGATGGGCTCTGGTCTGGTAGTGTCTGGCTCCCCAGGCATGCAGGCTAAGAACATATATTTAGAGCAGGGGCAGACCTGTTTAGTTGCCTGTAACTGTTAGACTCAGTCCAAATTTAAAAAAAAAAAAAGTCTTATGATTTCTAGGTTTTCTAGGTTTTTGCAGAACTCTGGGCTGATTTTTTTTTTTGCTTTGAAACATCCCCTGCTGGAGTTTCTGCTCTAAGAGATTTTAAAGACAATTCAAGTGAAGTTTGGACTTTGCAAGTGTTAGCATTACCTCCTGTTATGCCTTCTGATTACTTCAAATGCCAAACATAATTCAAGGGGCATGTGCCATCTTAGATACAAGGTATCTAAGACGAAAGGCCAGAATGGATTTTCCCTCTCAGGATGAGATTTCACAAGGCATGTAGGTGCTGAGTCTATTTTACCTAAGAAATGTGAGCAGCTTCTAGAGCTATGTATGTGATGAGTGAACAACGTGATTTGTGGATAGCAACATTTTCTGAGCCCATCTTCATCCTGCTGCAAATCAGAGCCAGCTGGGTGAGGAGTGGGGCTGCAGTTGTGCTGTGGGGAATGTGCTGTGTCTCTGGGCAGTACGAGCAGCACTGTGTGGCCATGGCATGGTGCAGCAGTGGTTACTCAGGCAGATTGTGACCCTTCCCCCAGCACTGCCCTTGTCTCTTTACTCCTCAGTGTCCTGTTCTACCCCTTATTTGCTGTTTTGGTTTGGTTTTTATTTTATCTTACACTATTTTACTTTATTATTTTTTGGATTTTGCTTCTTCCAGCGTACCCATCTCCCTCATTTTTTTGTTTGTTTTTTGTTTTAATTCCCGTCATTCCTTTAGACCACCAACCTGGCTCCCACCTCCTCCAGTGCCACTATTTCCTTAGCCAACCCCGAGGTCTCCATACTAAATTACCAATCTGCACTCTACCAGCCCTCAGCGGCGTCCATGGCTGCGGTGGCCCAGCGGAGCATGCCCCTGCAGACGGGAACAGCGCAGATCTGTGCCCGCCCAGACCCCTTACAGCAAGCCCTCATCGTCTGCCCACCAGGCTTCCAAGGTAAGTGACAGCCTCACCAGGTCTTGGCCTGCTGCTTCCTGCAGCTCTTGTTGGAAATGAGTTTCCCCAGTGCAGGTCATATGGCAGAAAAAGGGCTGGCCTAGTAAATCAGAGCAGCGAGGTTGTTGCAGATGGAAGAGTTTGCGTTGGCAGAGGATCTTGCAGGCACCTCTGACATCCTGACCTGGAGGCAGCTGATACTGAGGGGGGGCTGGGGGACAGTATGTGGTACCTGTCATTCTTTGCCCTGAACAAAGTTTAAGGCTCTTCTGCCATACTTTGGGTAACTTGAAAGCTTTCCCACACAATACCAGTAAATCAGTACATGCATCAGGGTCATACTGTCACTTCTCAGTGACTTGATTGCTAAAAGGGGAACTCGGGAGGGTGATGCAGCAGGGAGCGTGGTGCTGGTGGAGACAAGGGCTCTCCCCATAACAGATCCTCATGACCATTTATGAGGACAATTCCCTGGGCTCCAGCCCCGCTGCCAACAGCTCTGCCTGTGTATACTAGTGGTAGGTACTATTGTCAGATAACTTGGGAGATGCTCAGTGTTAACCACTTGTCCTTCTGTTAACTTTACATGCTACTGCAATTTGGGAAAACTTGCCAAGCATCTGTAGGAAGTGGTCTAAATAGACCTCAGTTCAGCTGGTGCAACTTCTGCTCTTCATCTCTACCAGCCTGTCTGTGCATTAGTCTCCAGGCATTTGCTAAATGTTCTGCAAGATTATCAAAGCTCTTTTGCACTAGAGAAGTTTAGCTAGACCTCTTCTGTGTAGTTAAAATGCATCTCAAGGGTTTGACTTCAGAAGTGGAGTATGTAAGCAACCATCTTCAGCTTGCTGCCTTGAGAAGGCTCTGAAGTAGAGGAGGCAGAGGCAGCACAGGCTGTGCCATGCACTGAGGTGCTGGAGAGGGAAGCTTCCTCCAGCTCAGTTAGGCCAATGTGGGGCTCAGCCAGCAGTGATTGGAGTTTGGGGTGTGCTAGGGCCTTTCAAATATGAGTCCCAAGAAACTGTGCTAGAGAAAACCACCTGTCCCCATCAAGGCTGAGGGATTATGGAGTTCTGGATTCCCATCCCACTCCTGGTGTAAAGAGAGCATTCTCATATAGCAGTGGTTTTTGGCTGATAAAGACCATTTCTTGTTGTTAAACCACAGAATATGGAGAAGAGAAGCTATTCACTCCCCGTATTCCTTTTCTGCCTGTGCACATTGTATTGCAATATTTCCCATACGCTTTAGGTACCCTAAAAATACAAACTCAGTAATCCCTTAGTGCCTTTGGAAATGATATGTGTATAAGGGTGCAGAAAAAACATGTTTGTGAACATTTGATGGACATCTTGGGCCAGGGTAGAACATGTGGCGCTCTGATAGCTGATTATTCAGAGGGACTGAACATTGCAATTTAAGGGGACATCAGCAAGTGCCTTTAGGCTCCTCTGAGAGCCAGCCCCTGCTCCTGGCAATGCTGCTGGTGGCTCATGCTGTCCCTTCTGTGCTGGTGGAACAGGGTTACAAGCCTCCCCTTCGAAGCACGCTGGGTACTCGGTTCGGATGGAGAACGCCGTTCCCATTGTCACTCAGGCTCCTGGGGCACAGCCTCTTCAGATCCAGCCAGGACTCCTCGCACAGGTAAGGAATTCTAAAGGCACCAGGCTCAGCAGGTATTTACTGTGTTGTTTAGCTCTTGGAGGCTGAGGAGGGAAGCTTTTTCTGAGGGCCTTCTGTGGTGCAGTTCAGAGACTTGGGCAACTGTATATGGGTCTGCAGCTTTCTCTGAAATGACAAAATATCCCCCAGCTCATTGTTCAGCTCAAAGACTATGTCAGAGTTGCAAAAGCCACTGGAAAAACCTTTTTTCTTTCTGCTTTTCTATTGAAATCAGCGGGAAAGCCTCAGGGAAAGCAGGGTCAGGCCTCTGCTGAGAAGGAACCTATAATAACCTCCTGCATTGTCCTGAACTTGAAATCTTGGGGGTAGTTTGCAGCCAGGAGTTGCACTGGTGAATTGCATGCTGCTGATAAATACCTTTCATGCTTTAAGTTTTCACTGTTCTGTTTCATGAGAACCTCTGCTCTTGAGGTATGAGAGAGATGTAGGAGGCAGAGGCAAGGCCCCACACTCAAGGGGCTTTCCTTGTCAGCAGTTCTTATTGGCACAATTGTCTGAAATGTTCTCACAGGAAAAACATGGTTCCTCCTAAACCAAACAGGAATGGATATTACTGATTACATGCACATCGTCAAGGGGTACCCCAGCTTCTCAAACCAGAAGAGCAGTTCATTCCTCCTTGTGCTGGCTTCATTGAATCTGCCTGAACTGTTTTTGAGCTGGCACCATAATACCTCTGCTGATACCAGACAGGGGAAAAAAAACACCTAGTATAATTAAAACTAAGTTGTGCAAGCTGGAAAAGATGACCAGCTAGTTGCAAAGGCACGTCTCTGTCTCAGGCTTGTTTGATCTGCCATGCCAGCACATTCATACGCAGTCAGGAACCAGCAGACTTCAGGGTTTATGCCTGTGTGTTGCACTGCTGGGGTAAGACTGTTGGTGCTCTTGCCTTCCTTTGGCAGCTGCCAGTCACACTTATCTGGTGAAGACAGATCAAAATGCAACTTGCAGCCTGTGTGATTTCCATCAGCTAGTGTGCCCTGCCCCTTCCCAATAGCAGAGCCTTTGTCAGAGAGCTGTCTGAAACATCAAGCTGATCTCTGCTGCAGCCTGTTGTAACAACTGACATGGGCCACCTCCCTTGTTTGGGAGGAAAGGAGAGCCTAAGAGGCAGGGAAACAAAAGCCATGGCAAAGCAAGGAGCAGTCTGTGCAGGCTCAGTGGCTGGCACCTCTTGCTTGTGCAGTAAGTCAGCCAGGGCAGTGAGTGAAGGAGGTCACAGAGCTTTACATGCCCCCACCATTCTGCCAGGCCTCCTGTGGTGTGCTGTCCTTTGGGGTTGAGGGTTGGATCTGAAACATCTCAAAGACAGCAGGATCCTGAAAGATCTCAGTACTTCCTGCTCCTTCTTTCTTCTCGTGGTGGCTCTATGCAAGTGAGGAATGTTTGGTAGTAAATCTCCTCCTGAGCACCCTCCTGCCCACAGGTTACACACTGCTGCCTCTGCCACATGAACACCCGTTTCATGGGCTTCCCCTTTCATACTTTCTAGTGCCATTTCATTCACCATCGTTTCCAAAGGGGAATTCTGGCTGTTTCTGAGAAACTCCTCACTTGCAGAGATTTTTAATTTTTGATGTAATAAAAGAGAGGAGATGTGCCTGTTGCTGTGCCCGTTTGCCTCGCGCGATGAGAAATGCGAGCTGTCTCTGATGGCAGGGCGCTCTGATTGATGCCGCTGGCATCTGGTGTCCATGGGCCTCGCTCGGTTCGGGCTGAGCAGCTGGTCTGATAAACAAATCTGTACCCAATTCCAGTTTCCTGAATGGAAAAACACAGCTTCTTTGTGGTGAATTGTAGTCACATCTGATCTCGGCGGCTGCGTGTCTCTCTCCCGGCAGAGAGCTGCTCCTCTCATGCACAGCTGCTTATCTAATGCTCTTCAGCCTGGGCTGTGCAACTGCTGCAACTGTGAGAGGGACTGGCCCCAGCAGAGAGTGCAGCGCCTCCAGAGCCCACTTCTGTCTGTCCCCTGCTTTATTTGTCCCACTGATGAGGCATGGTGCTGCTCCTTGAGCTCCCAGAACTGTGTAGTGCCATCAGGCTTTCTCCCCGCCCAGCACATGGTGCAGGTTTCTGTGTTTGCACTCCTCAGGATGCCTGTGGCTGGTAAAGCCTTACTGCATCTCAGTGCAGCTGCCATCCAGTTCTCCCTGTGCATTTTGTACAAGACCAGCTGTCCCAGATGAGGGATGTCAGGATCCAGGGCAGGAGGCACTGACAGAGCTTGAGCATCATGTCTGGCAGCTGTGGGTCTGCAGCCTGGCATGGAGCTAGGCAGTGCAAGGCAGAGCAAGCAGCCTGCAAAATGCAGGGTCAGTGGCTAAAGTAACTTGTTTGTAATTTCTCTGGGTCCCTTTTCATCCTCTCAAGCAAGTGTGGTCCACGTGCTGTATGCATGCTGAGACCAATGAAAGGAGACTCATCCTGTCTTTACTAATAACTCACTGCAGCTTCAGATCTCAAAAGAGGCAAAGCTGTACAGTTTTCCAGCAGGCTTCCATGGTGTGACCCAGAGCTGTCCCCTGCCCTTGAATAACACCCTGGAGTCTTGATTTTCTCTTCTTTTAAGTCCTTCCCAACAACACTCCTACAGAGGTCCTGCCACTGGCTTTCAAAACATTATTCCATTAGTTGTTCTTGTTCTATATCTGCAGTACAAACTTGGTCACTCCAGGGGACCCACCAGCTCCTGAGGACAAGGGCCAGAGCGTTGCTTCACCACCCCAGCAAAATTTCGTAGTAATGCACTAACTGGGAACAGGCTGCAGCTGCCAGGACAAGCCTTCCATGTGTAAGCACAGCACTCTGTGCTGGTGGATCAGCCTAGACAAGTCTTATCTGCAGATTAAATGATTCAGTGGTCCTTACCTAATAAGTGAGGAATTTGTGCCTAGGCCCTGACACTGCATCTAAATTTATGCACTGCAGTCGGACAAGGAGCTTAGATTTGTTCCATTCCCTTCCTGAAAAGGGAGGAAGCAGTTTTGTCTGCAAGTAAATTCAGGTAGTCCCCTGGGATTCACTGCAACAGTAGTTTAGTCTCCTCTTTTAAAGCAAAACTGAGGTAAAAAAAGAAAAGAGAATAATAAGAAGGCTTTTTTCCTCTCTGATTTTTTTGTGCCTTTGCCTCATCCTTTTACCTGCTCCAAGTATCACCAATCCATGGTTGTGGCTCCCCAGATGAAGTGCTCTCAGGAGCCTTGTGACTCTCCAGCCTTTGCAGATGTTGCCCAGAGGTCTCACTGTAGCAGCCTTTTCATGTAACTCAGCAACACAAAAAGTTACAAGACATCAAACTTAGGAGTAGAACTGGGAAAAGATGAGTTTTCACAGGGTGGATTGTTTTGGGGTTCGTGTCACTGGGTGATAGAAGGGAATCATGGGGACAGTTAACATGATCCTTGTGATGGTGGGGAAGGGGATAAATGCATGCCTGGAAGAAGCCTCCCCTCAAATTTAGCCTCCTTGGAGCAGTGAGATAACACAACACAAGTCCAGTACAGTAGTGCAGGTTGGGACTAAAGTGGGCTTTAGCTGGTACCCCTGAGTTCCTCAGCCCAGCTGAAGAAAAAGAAAAGCTGCCAGAGCCACATTCGGAAAGCACATAGCTAAGAAAGTTTTCCAAGTCCAAAAACAATCTGACTCGTGTGGAGTCACTGGAGCAGGACAACCTGAGTCATGCCTGTGGCAGCACAGCTAGAAGGGTAATTGGATAGCAGAATGATGGCTCAACTCAAAGGGCAAAGATTTTTTTCTCCCTCTTAGAGGGGGGAAGAAGTTGGAGAACACATGAAGAAGACAGGCACGCAATGTGTAGCTGTGCATTACTTGAGAAAGTAAGCTGGCTGTAGAAAGGGGAAATGAACAATGGAGCCATAATGCCCAGCTGATCTGGAGAGTCAAAATTAAAAGGTGCTAAAAAATTTTATGTTCAGGTTGAAATGCCAACAAGTTTTGATCCCTTCCATTCTCAGTTTAACCTAAAACACAGCTGCTGCTTTGTATGGCAAGGGTTTTTTTGCCCCTTCCTTTGCATTCTTATATTGATAACTATTCCTGCTTATACTGTAGTTTCCTAACAGTGTTTGTCATCTGTGACTGAAAGGTGGTAAGAGCTGTGTAGTATGACCATGATAATTTTTAGGGGCCCAAGCTGAGTATGAACCATCGCTCGTGTTCAGTGCTTGATAAGCTAAGGAGTTTTTCCTTTTGCTGAGGAATTGCTTTCCCTCTGTCTGACAGCAAGCATGGCCCAGTGGCACTCAGCAGATCCTGCTCCCTCCCGCCTGGCAGCAGCTGACCGGGGTGGCCACCCACACTTCTGTCCAGCACGCGACCGTCATCCCGGAGTCCATGGCGAGCACCCAACCATTGGCAGACTGGAGGTAAACTGGAGGTGCTCGGAGATGCCCTGAAGTACCCACAGGTGCTGCAGGAGGCATGGGGGCTGGGGTCTTGCAAGGCTACAGGGCTGGGGGGAGAAGGGCTGCAGCCTGTGACCCTGCTGTCTGAGAGCTGTAGGAGACTTCTCTGCTCCATGCCCTTGGAGCGGAATGCTGTGCCCACACCACTCCTTCAGTCTGTTTCCTGGGGAAAACGCTCCGTCCTGGGAAGGCTGGGAACCCAACAGGCCCTGGAGGAGAGGGCACCTCGGTGAAGGGTGGTGGGAGGCTGTGGAGGAGCCTGCAGAGCGGCCGCCGGTTGCATTTCCAATGTGTGCCTGTGTCCCCGCTGCGCAGGAACACGCACGCCCACGGCAGCCACTACAACCCCATCATGCAGCAGCCCACGCTGCTGGCCAGCCACGTGGCCCTGCCCGCCGCCCAGCCCGTCAACGTGGGCGTCGCTCACGTCATGCGCCAGCCGCCTGCCGCTGCCTCCGCCAGGAAGAGCAAGCAGCACCAGTCGGCTCCACGGTGAGTGCCAGGGGCTCCCAGCCCGGTGCTTCCCATGGTGCCCCGCCACACTGAGAGGTGCTCACTGACACCTGTGGGGCAAAACAGGTTTTGTTCCACAGCCTGTGAGGGATTAGGTCACACATTCTGTGATGGGGCTCTTCACTGACTCCCCTCTTCAGTACCCAGGAGGTAGTCAGGGGTGTTTTATACACAGTGAGCATCATTTCGTGTGGGAGTTAGTGGCTGGAGAAGATGCAGAATGGGAGGCTCAGGCCCTGTTCATACAGCTTGTTGCACTGCTGCAATTACCCAGAGCCTTGCACGCAGTGATTTAAAAACGTAACCGCATTCTCAGGTCAGTGTGGCGCAGTGCCCAGTTGCCACACCTTTGCTTCCCACATCATCTGGAAGAAGCACTCCTGAGGTGTAGCCTCTGCACCTTGAGGGGGCTGCATCTTCAGGAGCATGCCCCTGATGTGTGCACACAAGACCTGCCCTTTCTAAGGCATTCTTCTGAGCTTTAATGCCACAGGGAGTGGAGGACTGGGGTGGCTTTAGGCCATCTGAGCTCTCCAGCTCCTAACATAGGTCGTTAGCCTCTGTCTTCAACAGTCCACACCAGCAACAGATACCCATTATTATACCCCAGCCTTATTATAATTATGGCAGCATAAAACAAGGAGCATTTTATAAGGATATCTCATACAGGGCAGTCCTTAGGATCTGTCATCTCTTGGTAGGACCATTTGGCTCTGGAAGGAGGAGTCTGGGGTTTCTTGCACAGCTCAGGTGGTAGGATGTTGCAGTGCCTGTCACAGCACTGTAATCTTGTTTAGAGGACAAAGCTGTTCAAGGTGTACGTGCAGCTGCTCTGGAGAAGGTCCTCTGGGTTGTGCAACTAGCACACTTCTTTTTTAAAAGAAAAAACACAAAACAGTGCTGTGGCAAAAACTTGAGCTTGTGGTTTTCCTGGGTGACTGGACTGGAGCCAGAGGGGCTCTCAGTTCACAACCAGTTTGACTCAAGTTAAGAGGCCACTATTTAAATCCTTCCCATTTATCTGCTCTCTAATGTTGGATTTACTTTGGGTGGGCTCCAGCTGCCTTAGTCTATTCATAACATAGAGAGGCAGCTCTGTCCCCAGCTAGCCAGCAAAAGAGAGTGCCTGTTGCAGCCAGTGTGCCTGTGCAGGGCCTCCCCTCTCCTGTCACTTGTAGGGTGGGGTGGCTGTGTCCAGGAGGAATGGGGCACTCTCAGAGCAAAGGGTTTCTACAGCTTCATTGACTGTAACTCTTTTTGTGCCAAATGAGGAACAGTGCTCCTTTGGAGAGGAGGGTACTCCACGCTGCTCATTGGTATTCAAGAAGCACTTTGAATGCTACTGCGCAGCCATTTGTTATGCAAAAGAGCCTGTGTAAGTTGGTGTAGTGTGATATACTGCCAGGGTGACTTCCTTTTGATGGATGCCACCTCTTCCTTTTGTTGGCTTTCGGGCCAGGCTGAACATGCAGCCCAGGCCCCACAGCAGAACAAAACCAGAACTTTGGGGTTTTCTTCCTTTTTGAATGTCCAGATGTTCTGCAATAGCAAAAAGAAACAGGACCAAGAAAGGAAGTGTGGGAAATTAGTGAAATGGGCTTTAGTCACTGTGCTTTGGTAAATAACCCCATCTGTAGACCCACACTGCACTGTTTGGCTGATAGTTTTGTGTTTGGATCCCTGATCCAAGTGGGCTTTTTTGGACTGCTCAGCCAGGGAAGCTGAAGTAGGAAGACTGGGAATGTCTCTCTCCTGTGTAATAAATATATTGTTTATTTCTTTCTGATTTATATATCTTGTATGCCGCTTCACATTGGAGTGAAACTGGGTATATGTCCTCCCATCTGCCTCCTCTCATCCATGGAACACCACTGTCCTAGAGGATAAAGTATTGAGCAGGAAATGTTAATTGAAAAACATTCTTGAACAGCAATTAATTTCTGTTCAAAAAAGCAGTTTTCCTGATAAGTGACTGTGGTTTTCCACGACAAATTCTAATTTTACCTCTAGTTTTTTTTCTGGCCGAAAGGTCAGATGCATCCATGCAGGATACAGGAGGAAGGGATTGTCCTTTGGGTGGTTCTTCCTCCTGTGTCAGCTGTGCTCTGCCTGCCTTTGTTCTGTATGTCTGGGCTTTGTGGCTGGCCTTTACCCTCCCAGTGCAAACTCCTGAGAGGCAGCAGTTCTCATCTGAAAATTTCCAGGGAAAACAAATTTGAATTTTATATTAAAAGAAACTGCTTTTCAGCCAATTATATGAATAAGTCATGCAAGGCACTGTCTTCTTTGAAGAACTGACTGTGCCAATTCTGCAGTTTTCCTAGGCTCTGTAAATCAGTGCTACTGAATCAGAGACCAGGACTCACAAACCATGGCAAGGGGCGACTTGGGCATGCCGAGTTTTAACCAGCTACCGCTTTCTCCCGTTCCCAGCAATGCATCCACCTATGAAGTTTCATCCTCGCAGTCCATCAGCTCTCCGCAGCGGTCGAAGCGAGTGAAGGAGAACACGCCTCCCCGCTGTGCCATGGTGCACACCAGCCCTGCCTGCAGCACCTCGGTGGCGTGTGGCTGGGGCGACGCGGCCGCCGGCAGCACGCGGGAGCGGCAGCGGCAGACCATCGTCATCCCCGACACGCCCAGCCCCGCCGTCAGCGTCATCACCATCAGCAGCGACACGGACGAAGAGGAAGAGCAGAAGCATGCACCCACCAGGTGAGCGGTAGTTCTCTGCTCTTCTCGGTGTGCAGGAGAAGGAGAGAGGGGCACAGAAGTGCTGGAGCGGCTGTAGGGCTCCGGGAGCTACGTTTGCATCTCGTCAGCCAGGTTGTCTTTGATTTGGGAGGAAAATTACTGACTGAGGGCTCTACAGGTTCAGGTGATGCTCCCTTCTGTGCTGTACATTTGCTCTGCAACCTTGGAGAAGTGCAGTAGTCTCTTCTTACCATAGTCTCTCATCTGTAAGAACAAAGACCAGTTTCTCTCCTTTTTGTGGAAAGAAGACTTTAGATAGGCTGTGGTGATGAGCCTCTGTAAGTTAGACATCTGTTCAAAACAAAGACAGAAAGAAAGACTTGGAAGGAAGGGATCTTAAATTTGCCTTTTCTCTTTCTAAGTGATCCAAGCATCTGTAAAGAGCATTAAATTACATCTTCCATATGTTTCTTCCATATTTTCTTTAAAAAGCTCTCAAAAACAGTGGTTCTGTCATAAGTCCTCAATAATGATAAATATATTGCACAAGAGAGTTGCTCAATCTTAACTGTGTTGCCAAAATATCCTTGAATTATAGTAAAAGTGGCAGAAACTGCTTTTTATCTGACTCTAGAAAGAGGCATAGATGAGGCTAGAAAGTGGTGGCTGAGTTGGCTCCTCAGGGAATTAACTCATCTGAGTGAACAGCATGGCCCAGGACTGCTGCCACTGCTGATCATTCCCTGTGGATCAGAAAGGACTTTCCTTTCAGCACCTTTCATCACGTGCAAGTGCTCTGGGTTTTCCATCTGATGCCAGTCACAAGACATTGCTCTGCTTTATAAGATGTAGAGAAGTAGCTTTGCATACAGCTGAATAATTATACCATCTCTGTATTGGTAACTGAGATAGGAAACTTTTAACCTTATCCTTCCAGTGTTGTTGAGAGAGGATTATTTTTTTACTTATTTGGAACATACTCCATGGCAGATTTTCCTTTAATCACCAGAGATGCCTCTCTGTATCTCTGTATCTATGCAATGTGGTGATAAGTGAAGCCTGCAAATGTGCACAGAACAGATGAGACACATTTGGCCTCCAGGAGGTAAAAATCTGTAAAGAAAAACCATATGATTCAGGCATCCAGGCTGGAATTTCAACATGTTTCCCAATAGCCACTGCTTCCCATTCCTCTCTCTGTGCTAGTGAACTCCACTGGGCAGCAAGGGCTCAGTGCCTCTCAAAGTCATGAATTCCCATGAATGTGGTGGTTCACAGGACAGTGTAACATATTTCACTTCAAAAAAACTAAAAATTGCTACAACATTCCTTGCTTAGATGGGGGAAGAAAGCAATTTTTCCAGCAAGATGCATGAAGACCAGTGTGAAAGTCAAGGGGACTACAAATAAGGAGCCCCTACTTCCAGGGCTCTTCTGGGAAAGGAAGGGCAAGACAAAAGAGATGCTGAAAACTCAAAGGTCATGGAAGCTCTTTTAAAGCATGTTTGCCCATACTGCTGATTCCAGGCTTTGGGACATTACGTGCAAATCCTTAATCTTACCATCTGGGTGTCATTCTTGGGTCCAGAGAGGGGTGGAGGAAAGAGCTGGGATACTGCAGCCACTTCAGCCAATGGTTGTCTCCTCTGCTTCAACTTTGCTGCCATCTGACCAGTTTCTTTGCTCAGCACATCTCCAGAAAGACAGACAGAACAAAGTCCAGGAACATGTCTGGAAATTGAGTTGGGAGTTTGAGGTATTAAAATATTTGGGTCCACTGAAGGGCTTGGAAAGTTGTCCTGGGAGCCAGACATACATAAACAAAGTGGCTTTGATATGACTGAAGCATATTCCGGACACGTTCCTGCCTGGGATCAGATCCCTGGCTACTTTTTATATCCATATGGCATATCTATAGAGTGCCAGGGTGCCAGCATTCCAGAAAGGCCAGAGCTTAAGAGCTACATTTAATTTCTGAGCCATGAAGAGACATTTTGCATGGCCATGAGTGAGTTAAATTGCCTGTGCAGATGTATCCAGAGCAAATGGAGAATCAGAGGTAGAGACACAGGCAGAAAACAGCATGGCCAGAATGAGAATTTTTTGGTTAAAGTCTCCAGGAGAGCAAAATCAATTTGCTCGGTACCTTTGGACATGGGTAGATGTAAGACCAGGTTCTCAGCTGGAGTGAGAGTGTAGCTTCCACTCAAGGAAGCTGTATCAGCATTAAACACCAATGAACTTTGTCCCTGCTGAAGTTGAAGTCTTTCTCATTGAAAGTTTGTCTCATTCAGGAAAATGCCTGTAAGCTCTCTTGNCCCTGCTGAAGTTGAAGTCTTTCTCATTGAAAGTTTGTCTCATTCAGGAAAATGCCTGTAGAAAAATGGGAGTGACAGTGAAGTATGTGCTTAATGTAATCAGGGCCCAAAGGTCCAGGATCTGAGTCGAAAATGAAACCATGCAAAGAATGCATTGTCTGGCTCATAAATGCAAATATTACCATATTGGGTAATAGCTGTGGTGTGGGGGTGAAAATTTCAAGGAAACACTTGAAACATGCTATTTTTCACATCCTAGAATCATTAGCTTTTTCTAGGTTGGAATGTAGAAATCAAGTGGCATTTGACAGATCAAAGGTAGCTGCCTGATAACATCTTACTGATAGCAGTGGTAACTTTGCATTGCCTTCTCTGTCATTGAATCAGCTCCTGAATTTGCCACAGCACTTCCTTCTTTTACTTCTTAGAGAGCTAAAAATTGCCCTTTGACCTATGAGTCTAAAAATGTTTATTTTATTGATTCCTCAGTGAAGAGAGATTGGTTGTGAGAAGCAGTAGATCCTCTGACAAGGTAAGAGTTTGTCAGTCTCAGTTTAGGAAGTACTGGTAATGTTGCTAAAATGTGATACTGCTGATACAGTAAAGGTGCCCTACAGCTTGGATTTACTCAGACAGAAAAGTTTTTCTGCAATACCAGAGCAGCAGAGAGCTTTTCTCATACATGGAATGCACATTTTTTTATTGGTGAAAGAAAAATCTGAAAAATTGTGATGTGGGTAGGATTTCCCTTTCCCTACTGAAGGGTAGGAAGCGTTATGTGTTCATGAAATACCAGCTGATCAGGCAGGCAGGGCAGCACATTTTTTGTGTTGCACTGTTGGTGAATGTAGCTTGGTGTAATCTTCATAAAATCGATAGTCATCTGAAAATGTTGGGCTCCTGTTGGGTAGAGGTGGCGTGAGATGAGCTCTGCAGGACCTGCTCGGTGCAGCCTTGTCAAAGGGGGCCATCTACTGGGCCCCAGCCCCGTGCCTAAGGCTCAGTCACCGAGGAGAAACCTCAGCTGCAGTTCAGCAGGGGCCATCCTCAGAGAGATGGCCAGAGATTTTCAGGGGGAAAATTCCTGATTAGAAAGGTCAGTTTGTCAAAAACAAGGCATTTTTGCTGGCTACACTGAGTTCTTTCTAGTAATACCCTCAACACAGTGAAATCTGGAAGAGCTTCAAAACTGCAAAAAGTTTTGATCCTTGTTTAAGGGAAGAACGTGCCAGGGAGTTGACTAATTAAGTAGAAGACTTCTCATTTCTGGTTTAATGGAGGGTTTCATTCCTTCAAAATGTAAGCAAATAATAGGAAAATTAAATTGAAATGGTCAAAACAAAAAGGGAACATTTTCACCAAATGGAACTTTCTTTACCTGGTTTCTGCTGCTCACAAAGTTTCGCACGTGATATTTTGTCCTATAGAATAGCAGGGGAATAATGGCTTACAAAGAGCATTATAAGAACAGGAAACAGTTTTGTTACCCTGTTTGTTTAATGCACTTGTACACTCTCTGCTCAGAATACTTTACAGAGAGATTTCATAGGGCAAAGAGACTTCCAGTGCTGTGCTGTAAGATAATAACTCCAACTGTTATTTATTCTGAATGGAAGATATTAGGTCTAACCATTACTTGCAAAGCACTGTGAAGAGTGAGACAGAAAGTGGATTTATATTTATTTTTTAAAATTTACTCCTTTTTAGTTTCTCTTCTTGCTCTTGCAAGAAAGTCTAGTGGCCAGAGCAGCTGACTGATAGTGCAAGTGCAGTCACAGTGGTCAGAGCACACACTCAGTGAGTAGCACATAGTAGGGGTTAACTACTCCCCAGCATGCAGCTTCACCTGCTGCACTGGTTTAAGTGTTAATCCTCCCTTGATTAAATATTTCTGAAGCTTAGAAGTAGAGAGAAAGCAAGAGCTGAGACATGGAACAGAGAGGCACAAAGGCACCTTGGAACTGTGGCAAGGAGGGAGAGCACACAAGGTTCTGGGGAGGGATACACTGGGCTGCAGTGGTGGTCCAGTGAGGGATGTTTCTGCATCCATGCATTGCAGAGCATGGCAGGAGGAAGGGATAGAAAGAAGGGCAGTGGATGTGGCTGTTGTGACATGCCCAGATGACCTCCCCTCCAAGCAATGAATGCAGCAGCCAAGGAAAACTCTCCTTGAGCCAATACAATGATGGTTTTCAGCTGGGTAGGTTTGGGGATGCTTCCAAAGAGGCAGGAGAGCCCCTCAGTTCCCCACTGACTGTGCTGGTGTCATAGGTGACATCTCTCCAGCTTGGTTTTCCATGGGATCCTGACAGTAATCACTGTATTTCTGGACAAGGCAGACTGACCACTGCTGTTGTGTTGGCATGCCGAGGAACTGCCTCATTGACCATCTTCACTCCCACAAAATCCTTGCGGGCTTGTGGGGTTTTTCCCTCCCTCTTAAGATGGGAAGCTCTGTGGTGTAGTTTCTGTGTGTGTCTCATGTCTGTAACATGGTGTAAGCTGTTTTTATTCACTTTGTTCACGTTGTAGTGCAGTGGTGGTGGAGCCCACTTCAGAAGACTTACACACAGAAATTGCTGGCAGGCACAAACCAGGTGTTGTTGTCAACTTGCTGATGTGAATGTGTGAGGGGCAAAACACCATTTGTAATTCTCTTTTGACATCTAGCCTATTGTGGCTATGTTCTGCTGTGCATAGTAATGCACTGACTCTGCATAGCAATACATTGACTAACCACAGTCATTTGGTTAAAAGATTGCTGCCTTCCATCTCCAGAAGACATCGACATGCAGCTAGTACTTAAAATTACAGAGACAGACAGTAGCTCAGTCAGCAGACCTTCAGCAGCAGGACCTTTACAACCTGCTAAGCAATTCAGATTATATGACTTAAATAGCAACAACACATGCTGTACAGCCTAATAAAATGGCCTCAGTGTAGTACTTGATAAATATTTGTTACCATCACAAATTCACAAAGCAGGTGAGAGCAGATTAACAGGTCAGGATGGAGGCTGAGCTGAAGAGAGGGGGCACGCTCCCAACACTGAGCTACGCATGGCATAAGATTTCAACATGAGGAGACGGATTGCAGTTGTGGTGTGAGTTTTTGTTGGCTGACTCTATGCTTTCCTAGAATAGGTGGATTATTCTGAAGCAGCAAACTAAAAGGGTTGCATGTCATTAAGTTTTCAGAGACCTAGAACAGAGTTTCTGTAATGTGAGGTGAAGCTAACATGCCTTGGTATATATGCACACCAGTTCAAAGGTACAGTTGTGCTATGGCTGCCTTCATCCCCAAACTGGAAAGCCAAGTTGGTCACCTTGAGAGCTAAAAGCCTCTGTTGATAACTGTCAGCAGCACTGAAAGGTTTGTAGCTCTTGGAGTGAACCACACACTGAAGAATTGCTCCCACTAGACACCATTTGGTTTTTCAGTGATTCTGCTGTAACTCAAGGTATTCAGGGAAAAAAGATCCTGTTCTTGCCATGCTGCCACATGTCAAGCTTTTGGGCTGGGCCTTCAGAAAGTAAAAATCATCTCAAGTTGCATTGTTACAGGGGTTGTTGTCTCTGTCCTTGTCTTTGGCTATTGAGGTGGATTCAGCATTGCTTTAACACCTAGTTCAGCATCTTCCTTTCCTTAATTTCCATTCACTTTTTGTTCTCAACATCTGTCTTCAGCTTCTTTCCATTAACAGTATCTCAGATGACCACCTTAGTTTCTTGCAGGGTGCCTGTGCATAGACTGTCTGCCTTCCCTTCCCTCTATCAGGCTTCTCCTAGCTGGAAGGAATAGGGATCCACATCCATCTCTGCTGGGCACTCACGAGGGTGGTATATATTAGAGAGCCACCTCCAAGATCTGCTTCTACTTAAAAGACATGGTCGTGCTCTGTGTCTGCACAGACATAAAGTGTTTTGGGTCCAAGTTTGAGGATAAGCTCTTTAGTTAGGACCAGGTGGGAACAGGATACTACTACAAACTAGTAACAAATGTACAAAGCAATGCTTATTTTATCTGCTGTCCTGAAAGGGGGGACACAAACCCTGGCAGTAAGGGTTAAAAAGCCTACCTGGCTCAGTGCTTTTCATTCTGCGTGGATGGATTCACTGCCACTTCACCAGTCTTCCTCCCTCTCTCCTCTGGAGAATTAAAATGCACCTCCCCACATAATGCAGGCATGCACACGAGCTGCCCAGGAGCACAGACCAACTCCCCAAACTACTAAATCATGTTTGCTGCTGCTTCTGTGCATGCAGGAGGGAAAGCAATTACCAGGCTTGGAGAGAGCTTAATAGGAAGAGGGCAAGACTTTTAATAGTATTTTTCTGTGTAAGCACAAACATCCCCAAAAGCTGTGGCTGAGTTATAGGAATACAGTAAGCTTGCTGAGTAGGCAAGTGCTGTGTCAACAGGTAAAAGCTCTCAGTCCTGATAGTTTGTGAGCAGGGAAGGTGATCCATCAGCCTGGGCCTCACACAGATAATTCCTGGGTTACTGCAAGGTGGGAAGAGCAGCTGAGAGGGAGCTGGAAGGGGGAAAGCTGCTGGCTACCAAGAAGATTTTGAGTAGGGAGAATGCTAACTGCTGGGCTGAATTTTCAAAAGCCTCCATTCTGGATTAAAGTGTATCTTTAAGCCTGTGAATCAACCAATTTTCAGCATGAGTTGGGCCTTGGATGTTTTTGAAATTCCCACCCTTAATCTCTGGGGCAGGCTCTGGTACGGCAGGTGCTGAGCTCTGGGCATGTGTGATTAGTCCAGGCTGACTCCTCTGCCTGCTGTAACATTACCCACAGCTGTTACCTTTCCTAGAGACAGAAATCCAGCTGCTTTCAGTGGGACTCCTCATGTGCTTGAAATGATGCAGCCTGCTGAATTGAGAGGCTGATCACTTGGGCCCTAATCCTGCAAATATTTATCCATGGGCTTTAGCTCTGCTACAGGAATAGTCCAGTTGACTTTGGGAAATGACACATACTAGCAGTGCTGAGTACTCTCATAAGGCCTGGCAGGACCATTGCTCTGGTCCTTTTCAGATTCCCATCCATGAAATGAGTTAATTCTCTGATATGGTCCCTTTCTCTGGAAAGGCTTGGGTTTGGGGTCACTTACTTATTTAATCAAACAGTTATACTTGAATTTTTTATTGTAACCAAGGAGCTTTAACACTTGGAAGGAGAAAACTTCTCATGGTCCTTGCTTTGACAAGCCCTCAATCAAGCTGGTGAAAAATATGCCCATACTAAAACAATAAATAGCACAGATTACACAGAAAATTACCCTTCCAGTTCTACAGCTCAACCTTCTCATGTCAATTGTCAGCTGAGAGCAAGTATTTCCAGTTCAGCAGCTCAACCACTTAGATCAGGAAGGGACTGTAAAAGAACAGTTAGACCTTATCAGTTGTCAGAAAACTCTTTAGTGACTTGATTTTTCTTTATAAAATGTAATAACTGTCAGAGATAAAGAATATATCTCTCTTCCCAACTGGCAGTCAAGGGTAGCTGCAAAGGGCAAGCAGTGTGGATACTCATAAATGTGTGCTTACAGGCCTTTCTACTGATGGAGAAGGGAATATTGATGCAATATTAGTCATTTTTATTGGCTTAATATTCTTCTTTCATAGCAGCATATCCAAACTGCTACATCTTTCTTCACACGCAGTCTTTGTCCAGCTAAGATGCTCTGCTGCTCTTTCCATTTCTAATCCAGCGCTCTCCAGCTCCTTGTGAAAAGCCAGAATATGAGGGTTTGCTGCTGTACATTTTCCTTGTGGATCCATCCCTGCCCCTGGAAGGATTGCTTTCCCAGTGCTGTGCAATAGCTCCCTCTCCTTCTCTATCATCTGCCCTGTTTCAAGTTACAATCTTTTAGCATGGCAGGGGCCTCTCGAAAAGTGTTTTTTCACTGTGAGTGGAACAACGTGGTCTTTTGTCCCCCTGAGGGCACACCAGGATCCTGTGATGATAGGCCAGGGAAAGTCTGTGTCATGGGAACTTGTTTGTGAATGCAGCAACCCAAGGTGTTCTTTAAAGCGAAAAGAAAACAGATTTTCAACCCTGAGTCTTGGGATGTGGGTGGTGAGTTGCAGTTTGTGAATGCTGACAGAGGGACTTTGGGATGGGCAAGCTGAAGGGAACCCACCAGTGCTCCTTTGGGACTGTGAAAAATAAGTAAGGCAAACAATGTCCGTGGAAGGAAACTTCTCTGTGTTCTCTGTGTCTGCTCCACCTTCCTTTGGGCAAGAAGAGAAGCTGAGGCCAGGCAACAAACAGCTCCATCAGAGACTGAGACCAGATTAATCAGCTGTTTCCTGGACTGGACTAGCCAGACTGAGAAAATGGAGAGAACGCTCCATGGGAAAGAGATCTCTCTCTGTTTAAGTGCACACTCATGAAGTTAAGATTCCTTTTTCTCCATAGCATTTCTGTTCCTGTTGGGGCTGTTTCCACCATTAAGCCTAATTACTTAGCTTTTTATGTGCTATCCATTTCTTTTCATCATTTTAAAAACTTCAGTTGCCATAACAACATAATGCAATCAGTGAAACATAACAGCTATTTTCTGTAGTCAAGGTCTGTGCACTGTCAAGGATGTGAGCCATTTAAGCAAATCTTCACCATCCCCCTTCCTCCCTCCTCTTTCTCACTCTCTCTTTTTCTCCCTAAACAAGCTCATAACAGGAAGAAGAAACTATGAGGAATAATTAGACACAATAGCAGAGCAAATCCCAATCGTACTCATGCAGTCTAGTCTAATGAACTTCCAGCACTAATCTTGGAAGTGTTGATGTGCCTTTTTAATCACTTTTTTGATGTCATAGATAGATTAGTTGCAGCAGGACCTTGATAATCTACACTACAGTCAGGAGACCCAGAGCCTGTTCAGAGAAAGGGAAGAAAATCAAAAGCATTGCATACTTTGTTCATTTCTTTCTCGTTTGTTCCTCATTTTCAGATGCTTATTGAGAATATATGTCCATTGTACCATATTAGTAAATAGAATGGTGTGTGTTTTGTAGATTCGTGGAATTTAAGCATGAAATGTCATAGCATCTATTATTAAATCATTGCTGAAAGGCTGGGAGAAACCACCACGTTTTTGTGTGGGTGGTGAGACTTGCAACAAAGCATAGTATAACTGCTGGGCTTCTACTGCACACATACATAAAAAGCAGTCTGAAAATAAATCTGGCAGTCTGGTTCAGTGCTATTCTAAGCAGTGTGAATATAAGATCTATCCACAAAGTCTTACTCACTCCTTGACCTCCATGAAGGCTTTCCTGGAATAGTAACGAGGGAGTTGTGAAGCCCAGGATTTGGCTTGAGCAGGCTCTCTCCAGCAGAGCACTGAAGGCTGTGCTTTGCCCTGACAGAGCCTTCTGATGGTGTCGAGTTTATCATTGCCTGTTCACTCTTTCCTCTTGTGTGCTTGTGTTGCAGCACCTTGTCCAAGCAAAGGAAGAATGTCATCAGCTGTGTCACCGTGCATGACTCCCCCTACTCCGATTCCTCCAGCAACAACAGCCCTTACGCCGTGCAGCATCGCACAGGGCAGAACAATGGGAACAGCTACGACACCAAAGGGGTTCCAGAGACTCACTGCAGTGGGAACCCCCGAACCATCATCGTGCCACCACTGAAAACCCAGGCCAGTGAGGTGTTGGTAGAGTGCGATAGCCTGGCACCAGGTAAATTGCACCTCTTCCGTCAAGAAAATTAGTAAGAAATAAATGATTTATCTTGGAAGAATCTCATTGTTCAGTTTCATTTTGTTTGTTTGGTTGGTTTGTTTTCCAAAGAAACTGTGCTTCTGCACTTCTCTCAAGTGACACATCTGTTCTTGGTAGCCATATTGCATTTTTTATGTGCCCTGGTTCACTCAGGAGTCGTGGGTCAAGTGTCAGTCCCAGTTAGTTCTGTACAAACCCAAGAACAGAATGCAGACTTTAGCTCAACGTTTGACATGAAAGGCACCCAAATGCAAATGTGAACCTTTGCTGCCTTGCCTTTCCATAGGCTTTCTTTAAAATGGGTAAGAGATTGAAAACCTGTGAATTTTCATCCAAACTTGTTTCTGGGAAGAACATTTCCCCAGGATCTTCATTGTGGACTGATGAGGTTTGCTCATCCAGAACCTCTGCAATGCTAGATAGTGTGATGTGTTGAAAAAGGCTTGATGGTGGATTCTGGCCCAAAGCAGCTGGCTTTGAGCTACCTGGCAGTCCTTGCTTTGGATGCACTGCTGGTGAACACAAAGGCTCCAAGGGTGAGCTCCCCACCAGCTCCTTCTCCCTCCCTTCCCACTCACCTGACATTAGGCAAGCCAGGGCTTTTTTAAGCTGTGCACACCATACTCTCCTTCCTCTCCTTGGGATTTGTACCTGCGTTGTACAGTTCTGCTGGCAGAACATTGTCTCATGGTTCTGAGGGATCTATAAAGCCTGCTCCAGACCTGCTTTGGGTCCAGTTAATCAGGTCTGTTTGTCTGCCTCTAGAATAACAGGCCTGTCGTGTGTGTCAAGCCCGCTGAGGTATTCTGTTAATTGAGAGAAACAGTTGTCTTAACCTGCTTCTGTTGTGTGTCTCCTCCCAAAAGCCACTCTGGAGGAGACTCGGTGAGGAAAAGGTAGGGTGAGCAATTAAACAATGTCATGTAAGCTACAAATGTGTTTCCTTTCCTGGCACAGTCACCACCAGTCACCACTCATCCTCCTACAAGTCCAAGTCCTCCAGCACCGTGACCTCCACCAGCGGTCACTCTTCAGGGAGCTCGTCTGGAGCCGTTGCCTATAGGCAGCAGCGACCAGGAGCACATTTCCAGCAGCAGCAGCCTCTAAATCTAAGTCAGGTAAGTCAACCAAACTGATTTTGGTGGTGCATCATCCAGCTGTTACCTACCACTCCTCCATCATGGGCTGTCCTGTTCCAGTCTAGTCACAGTTGGACCCCGTGTTGAGTTTGATCAGCTTGTTTCTACTTGACTGCAGACCTTGATCTTCCAGCTCAGGCAGCAGAGGTAGTGCAGATCACACCCCTGAGTGGGCTGGGGGTACTCTTCCTGTGTGTTCTGAAGTCTGATGGTCTAACAGTGTGAGTGGGAATAATGTGAGAGGGGAAATGCAGTGGCTCAGCCACAAAGGAGTAGAGCAGGAGCAAGTAGGAAGGACTGAATTCTCCTCAGGTGTAAGTAACCATGAGGAGAATATCTTCCAAGTGAAGAGAGTGCATGAGTCTGGCTGTGGGACTGGGAGAGAAGTCCCCATCAGGTGGGGCAAGGCAAACCAGAGCCTCTGTGTATGTAGGTGACCTCACGTAATGAGTTTGAGCCATCCTGTGATAAAGCTGGGCTGAGATCTGGACAAATCCCATTTCTTGGCAGCATGGAGTTCTTGAGACGTTTCCCAATCTGTGATCAGAACTCCCAGGGAGCTTCCCAGGAGATGCAGGAAATAATGCCTTTTTCACATCCTGCACCTGAGGCCTCTCTCTTCCCTGAGGCGAGTTGAGAAGAGTAGGGAAGTTACAGCTCAGTTACCAGTGTTTCAAGAGGAGAAAGTCTGGAGAGCTCAGAGGATGGTGCTGATATGCATCCAGAGCTGGATATTAGCAGAACTGTTTTTAAACTGAATCCAGCAGAACTGGATTTCAGAAATAATTTGGTGGAGAAGGATGTCTATTCTCCTTTAATATGCAGAGGAAATTTTAAAATGTGAACAAATTTGAAATAAACGTGTGTGAAAATGGAGGAAGTGGGCAAGATGCTCTTTGTAAGAGTTGGAGGGGAGTGTGGCTACCATATTTCCACAATGACAGCACAGAAAGTGCTTACAAAAAGGATGAAAAGGTTTGGAATAATAGAAGGAAATAGCAGGGAGCATTTTCCTTCTTGTCTTCTAATTCCTGCTTTATTGGTAATTTAATACTCTGACTACAAATGACTGGAAAAACTCCTTACATTTTTGTGCAATGAAAGAAAACAACTTAGAAAATCCCTGGGGAAAAAAGTACATTGGTCCCATCCCACTGCTAGAAGTTTCCTGTGCTCAAGTAATTTTAGCTGAGGACACTGAGGGCACCAGGCACCTGCAGGATCTAATCAAGCTGAGGGTTTTCTCTTTAAAAAATGATGTGGTTATTTTTACTAACCAAGGAAATCATTAACTGCAAATACCCAAACTGAGCAAAAATAAATTGCCTGTTCCAGGCATAGTTAGGCAATTTCATTCCCCTGGGCTATCTGTGCACCACAATTTGTCATCAGAGAGTTCACTAACAGAAACCACTTGTTGCCTGAGCAACTGGACTTGAGGGAGATGTTCCTGGGAGCTGGGCATCCAAGGTTGTGTCTTTGGGTAGCTGTGTCAGCAGCTTGTAGCTCAAACTGGGGGACTTGCTGACCTTCTGGGGGTCATTTGGGTCAATGTATGAAACTACGGGGTCTTCCTAGGCTCGTGAGGGACCCACTGCTGTCACTCTTTTCCAAGGGAAGACTGGTGATGCTGAGGGTGTCAGGAGGAGCTCGGGAGACTTTTCTGAGGTTGTCCTGGTGCTGCAGAGAGGCTCCCAGACACTACTGAGGAGGTAAAGAGCCATCTCTCGTCTTGTAACCGCCTGTCACTGTTGCTGTCTTTATGCAGGGCCAGCAGCACATCGCGACCGACCGCACGGGGAGTCACCGGAGACAGCAAGCCTACATCACTCCAACGATAGCTCAGGCCCCGTACTCCTTCCCGCACAACAGCCCCAGCCACGGCACGGTCCATCCCCACCTGGCCGCGGCCGCCCACCTGCCCGCCCAGCCCCACCTGTACACATACACCGCCCCCGCCGCCCTGGGCTCCACGGGCACCGTCGCGCACCTGGTGGCCTCGCAAGGCTCGGCCCGGCACGCGGTGCAGCACACCACCTACCCCGCCAGCATCGTCCACCAGGTCCCCGTCAGCATGGGCCCGCGCGTCCTGCCCTCGCCCACCATCCACCCGAGTCAGTACCAGGCTCAGTTTGCCCATCAGACCTATATCAGTGCTTCTCCAGCCTCCACAGTCTACACTGGATACCCACTGAGCCCCACCAAGGTCAACCAGTACCCTTACATCTAAACACTGGAATAAAGAGCGAGAGACGCACCCGTCCCGGGGGGAGCGAGGCAGCCGCTTTTGTATTGAAGAACGTGACAAAACTAACAATGCAATGGGAGGCTCGCGTGAAACTTGAACGAAGGAGACTTTAGGAAGAAAAGAAAGAGAGGAAAGAAGGGGGAAAACCAATTCTACAATTTTTATTTAAAAAAAAAAAAAAAAGAAAAAAAAAAAAAATAAACCACAAAAAAAAAACAACCATTCTGCACCAAACTAGAGAGAAAGAGAGAAGGAGATGGACCCTCCAGCGGGTCCTGTCTTTTGAAGAACTTCACCAACAGACTTTTAAAGGTTATTTTCATCCAATAGTGAGCTACATTTAGAAATTTGTTGTCCAGAACACCTAAAATGAAATCCATTAGGTTTTTAATCCTGTAGGTATATGGATTAGGGATTTATCCAGCATTTCAAAGGGTTTATACAGCAGTTTTTGTATCCCAAAGTATACATAGGTTGGGGGGGATTTTTAATGGAAAAAGAAAGTGGATAAAGGAGGCTGAGGGTGGAGGACAAAACGTTGTCCCAGTGCTCTAAATTTGGACCTAACTCTGCTACACTTTACACACCTGGGCAAAACAGGCCATGCGGCACTGGGTAAGAGCAGAAGCAATGGGGGTATTTCTCCCTCTTCTTGAACACACTGGATAAACCCCTGAGAAATGCTATTCCTAAACAAGATCTCTAATAATGTATGTTGGATTTCAGTTGCTTTTTTTTTTCAGGATTTTTTTTGTTTTGGAAGTGCTCCTTTTCAATCCCTAACCATTTTAGTATAGGAGGAGACATTTTAGCTGCCCTCAACCCCCTGCCCTCAGCCCCGGTAGAATGTAGCACTATACAGGTCATACCCCTTTTTACTCTTTTGTGTTGAACTTCAACGATACCAATAGACTATTCCTCAATGTGATTGCACAAAGAAAAGTGATATAACATAGGCATGTAACAATGTGATTGTCCAGGTGTGTGTGTGTGTGTGTGTGTGAGTGCAGATGCTGCCTTCTCTCTGTGGTGTGTTCCTCGGCACAGCCATTACAACTGTCACAGTCTTAGTTTTACATCATTCCCTCGTAGTGCCTTACCAAACTACAGACGCGGTTTAAGGGTTTACTTCCACTGGTACTCCTAGAAACTGACTGAGGCTAGTTGGAATTTACTCTCAGCTCTTTTTCTTTCTTTTTCTTCTTTTTTTTTTTTTTGGGTGGGGGGTGGGGGGGTGTTACTGCCGATTTTCTCCTGCTGGTGGTGTTGGGTTTTTTTCCCACGTCGTCAATCGTAGCTCACTTGGCGAGGTGTTGGGGAGGCTCGTTGGGGTCAGAAGTGCGTATAACTGGGTGATTTGTCGAGCACTGGATGGGCTGGAAGCAACCAGGTCAGCTGTGAGGACCCAGAGGGTGTGGGGACTCATTTGTGAACTGGTCTGTTTCTGTCCTGTTGAAATAGCAGGTTTCCTCCCTGGAAACTGAATTCTCATTCTGCTGTTTGCCGATGTTCTCGATGGAGTGGGAGGACAGTGTCCACCCTCATCATCAGGTTGTCCTGGTCATGTGTCTGAAATGGGAACAAAAATGTTGTCCTTGACAGGGGGAAACACTAGTTGTTGCCAACATCTCTCACTGTGTCTGTTGATGAGAAAGGGTCAGGAAAGGGCTGGATTCCCAAAGCAAGCATGAGAAAATCCAGTTGAGAGAGTCAATCTCAGGTTTCTTAAGTGAAAAGAGTATTGTAATACATAGAGCCTTACCCACTCTAACATAGCTGTGACACTGTGTGCCTCCCCTGCTCTCTTTTCACCTACACCCCAAAAAACTGCCTGCAGTGGCAGAGTGACCCCGGAACTGGAGAGTAGGTTGGTCCTCCACACCAAGGAATGCTACATGGTCATTTTGTTTTCCAACAGTTTCTAAAGAGAGCCTTTCCTGTCATTGGTTTGGTTCAGCGGGGAGTTTCCCTGGTAAATGGCACTTGCACTGGTGCATCAGTACCATCATGCCTGTGGATGTCCTGAGGAGGAAGGAGAGAAAGGAGTCTGGTAGAACGTTTCCATGAAAGCTGAAGTCTATAGGGCTGCTCAGTTCCACTCTACATTTCCTTGTAACTAGAGCATGAAGTAGTCAGGTGTTTTGCAAGATGCTGGAAAATAGCAGGTTTGTTGGCAGGGTGATGAGGGATGGGTTCCCTGAGTGGCAGTGAGTAAGGAGGCTCTCTCAGGCTGGAAAAGCTGACAGAAAGACAAGCACAAATATATTGTTTTGCGGTAAGTGCTTGGCTGGCCTGGAAGACAAAGGGATCCTGCTATGCATAGGCTGTTCAACAAGGCTAGTGTCTTCTGGCAAACCACCAAATAACCTTCCTGGTTGCTAGCTCTGGTTCCTGGGCTACTCTTGCACAGTTTTCTTCTCCTGCCTGTCCTTCATTCCAGCTCAATATACTGTAGATGAGGATGCAATCTCCCAGCAGCCTATGCACCTTACCCCCGCTCTTCTTTTGGAAAGACATGTCCCCTTTCGTCTGAGGCAGGAAAATAAAGCCCTGCCCTCTCTCTTGCATTCCTCTCCTCTCTCAACAGTTTGGGAGCGAGAGCGTCATGCTGCTTATGTCATGAAAAGGAAAGATAATGTTATTTTATTGTATGGTTGTTATGATTATGATTATTATTTTATTATTATTATGTTTTACTCTGGGTTTTAATTGCACACGCATTCCTTAAACTTTGTGGGGTTTTTTTTTCCTCTTATTGTTGTTATTGTTGTTAATTTTATTTCTCTTCATCAGTGGCATTGGAAGGGTTACTGTGATTGTGAGACCTGCAGGAGGAAGGAGAGACGAGATTGTTCTGATGATGAAAACTCTGACACTAATCTGGGGGAGCGGGACCACTCAGTGAGAGTGGTTATGGCCTTGAGGAACAGGAGTTACCCTCTGGGTCACATCTGCATTTCAGGATAAGTCCAGAAACATTCATTCAGAGGCCAACACTGACAGCAGCTAACATAATGATCTGTCAGGAGAGCTGGATCAAAGGCAGGTAAGGACCTTGGTGCCCCAGGGTCCAGCTCACCATCCCTTAGTTTGAAAGGATATTTATGTAAGATTAAGACTTATTTGTGCTCCAAGCCATGATCATTGAGCCCTTGCAAAGAACACAAGGCCATACTACACATTAAGGGTTTGGTTTTCCTAGAGGAGGACACAGATGGATGGCACTCCAGAAACAGGGCTATGGAAGGAGCTGCAGCAGAGCCACAAGGGTGGCTCTCAGTCCCATCACTGGATAAAGCACACTGGCACACACAGATGGCATTAGCTGGGTAAAGCATGGCTGCAGACAGGGCATTGTTCCTCACCTGCTCTTCCACTCTCACTGAAGACTAATTAGGTGTCCACAGGCCAGAACGCTTGGTTTGATTTTTTTTTCCTTGTTTTTTCCTGATGTAGATTTTCCTTTTTTTTTTTACAATTATTTGTTGTAAAATTTTGTTATGCTATTCTGGTTGCTACAGTTTAGGTATTTGTGGTTTGATTTGCATCACCTGCTCTTTTAGAATAGGGGGAAGCAGTGACTGAATTTAAATTCCATCAAAAAATTATAGGACTTCAGCAGAGACTAAAAGTTAATCATGCACTTGAGTGCTTTGCTAAAGAACTTCAAGTTAAATACTTGTTTATGTGCTCCTCTGGCCTAAGATTAGTGAAGCATGGAAGGTTGCAGTCTCAATCACAGTAATGTTTTACTTGTATCAATTGCATTTTCCCTGTGTACCCATCTGGCCTGCTCTCCTACATGGGCTCAGATCTGATTTTGGAGGGGTATTTGGCAGTGGAACTGTTCCAACAGCACAGACTGGCAGAGAGAAGGGTCACAGTGCATGTCAGAGGAGCCACCTTTCACATTGTTCACCCTGGAGTTGCTGGTCTGCCAGACGGCCATGGTGATGGGATGCTGATTACAAGAGATGCACAGCACAGCCATCGGACTGCAACACTGTGTGAGAGCTGTGTTTTCTGGTGGATATAAGGGAGCTGAGCAACACCTCCTCCCTCACACTGGTAAAAGGAATTGTATGGATGAAGGTGTGGTGGGTCATAGGGGAAACACAGTCATTTCAGCAGAGAAGTGAAAGCTTTGCGTGCTGTCAGTACCACACACATAATAACAGCCAGCTGGTTTTGCTTGCAGAGTCCTTTGGAGAGGAAATGGGATTGGCATGGTTTGGTTCAGTTGGTGTTCCTTGTGTGCATGGAGTAAATGGTGTGGAAACTTGAGCGGGTAGGAGAATGTTTAGATACTGGAAGTTTTATGGGTGGCTTATGGCTGGCAGAGTGAAAAAGTGGTCCTTTTCCCCATCATGTCCTCCTGCATTCTACTTGTGCAGAAAGCAGAAGGGAGCACAGACATTGTCTCTCTTCCAGGAGGATGTTCTGTTGCCTGCTGTGAGGTCAGAATGCAGGAGGGAGGGTAGGAAGCCACTAACATAAGCAGACTGGAAAACCCAAATGGAAGCACATCTCACTGTAGAGTGGTCAAATCCAGTCATTTGAGAGAGCAAATGCAATTGCATCTCCCTTGGCAGGTTTTACCTGCTTGTACCCAACAAACTGGGCTTTGGCAGGTCTCTAATTCTCTCTCTTTCTCTAGTAGTTTTCGCAAAACATTCCAAGAAAGGGACAATTTTTACTGTGACATTTTTACTTTTTTTTTACACAAGAGATTGTGTATTGTAATTTGGTTTGAAGGCAACTCCATTATCAAGTTTGAAGGGCAATAAACCTGTTTTTTTTCTTTAACCAAAGATACTTTTTTTTTAAAAAAGAGAGAAAGAGACTCCCATCTACTCCAGAAATTAAATGAAGCCACGAGTCATGAGCACCAGGCAATGAGGATACACCGTGGAACTCAATCTTTCCATTCACTTATTTTTTTTTCATTTTCTCTCTCTCTCTCTCTCAAGTTTCTGACATCTTTTCGAGTAGCTAGCTTGATGAGTAGTGAAATTCACACTAAATATTGCTGCTATCCTAAACTGTAGGGGATGTCAAAAACTTTTTTCTTTTCTTGTTATTGTTCACATTGATTTAAGTGTTTTAGTAGTGACATTGCAGTGTGCAAATGGTGAGCTGTGTAGTGGGGATAAGCTTCTGGATGCTCTGCATGCTTCTGTAGTGTCTCCTCTCTATTTAGAACGCTGGTTTTGTTCTGTGGGTTCATAAAATCATAGAATATGCTGAGTTGGAAGGGACCTATCAAGATCAAGTCCAACTCCTGGCCCTGCACAGGACACCCCAAAAATAACATCATGTGCCTGAGAGCATTTTCCTAATGCATCTTGAACTCTGCCAGGCTTGGTGCTATGACCACTTCCCTGGGAAGCCTGTTCCAGTGCCCAAGCACCATCAGGGTGAAAAAACTTTTCCTAATATCCCAAATAATGATGCCGGGTCAAGCCAGGCACAGCTGGGCAAGGGTGTTGGACTTAGATATGTGTTCTTCCATGGCTTTGCAATCATTAGAGATCTGCAGTGCCACTTGTGGGCCAAATCCTGGATACCTGTATGCAAGGTCTGCTGTGGGTAGGCAATACAGATGGGAAAGGTGTGGGAAGGAAGTGTTTTCCCTCCTCCTGTTGACATAGCTGTCCCTGCCGTGGTCTCATTTGCTACTTGCTGCGTTGGCTTCAAAGCAGTTGATCTGTGGTCGTGAGCACTTAACTACATCACCCTCCTGGTGCTCCTGTGAGAAGGACCTGTGTCCAAAGTACCTGGAATCCCCAGCTTATTTCTCAAGGACAACTTCTGTGCCTACAAATCATTTTTCTCCCTCCAGACATGAGGAGGTGGTTTTCTGCTGCTGAGGCTCCCCCTCTGCCGTACTCCAACAAAGCTGCCTCTGATGACGGTGACAATTTCACCCGGGGTTGCAAATGCTGAGTGAGGTGCTCGAAGAAATGGTGCCAGTCCTGTTGTCAGTGGCTGTGCATAGACTCCTTGCAGGAGTACTGCACTGGACAAGAGGAGCTGGGCTTTCCAGGCTGGTCTCCATCCCTGCGGTCCATCCTCCTCACCACTGCCTGTGTGCGTGTTGCTGTGATGCCACCACGCTCACCTGGCACACAGCGAGACCCACAGCAGGGGTGGCCCCTGGAAGGAAGTCCTGGCAGTGTGTAGAGGAGCTCTGCTCACAAAGGCTCTATGCTCAAGGGCTTCGTGTCCCCTGTGACAAATGTGATTGCTGTGAGGGACCCCAGAGGCGGTGGTTACCTGTGAGGAGCTGCCGATGCAGGTGGAGGTGTGAGAATCCGTCTGGAGGTAAACTGACCTGAGTTCTGCATGTGTCAAATGCTTTCAGTGGGAAGATGTGGTTTTAGAGCATTTGTGTGTGTTGAGAGTGAAATTTGAATGTTAGATTGGCTTGGTTCTTCAGAAGTCTTATGAAGCATACTAGGAGGTTTTGCGTTCGGCATTTGTGGTTTGAAACTCCTGTTTCTCATTTACGGGTTAGCTTTGTCCTTCCAGTTTTAGCAGTGCTGCTATAACAGACTATTCATGTGTGTTCGAAGATAAAGTTTTTGTTTTTAATCTTTTGCTTATCATAGTTAATCTAAGAAAGGCAATACTAAAGGTATATTTTTTTCCAAAAATGATATTTTTTACTGCACTGATAAATATTGTGACATCTCTGTTCTTAACTCTTTCGCTGTGAGGGGAACTGTGTGCAGATTCACACAAACCTTGTAAATACTTGTGTGTACTTCTGACAGCCAGGGATTTTCCTTCCTTCCTTTCCTTCCTTTCCTTCCTTTCCTTCCTTTCCTTCCTTTCCTTCCTTTCCTTCCTTTCCTTCCTTTCCTTCCTTT
>VWZP01006849.1:1414298-1440872 GCA_013396995.1 Dicaeum eximium
TTCCTTCCCTCCCTTATTTCCTTTCTCATTTCCTTCCTTCCTCATTTCCTTCTTCTTTCTTTCTTTCAAGCAAGGTTTCCTCTTTGAAACAGAAAGCAATGGGGCAACAATGCTCAGCAAAAGCAAAGCTTATCCCACTTTCAGAACATAGCCAAGGAGTTTTTGCAGTGCTGGCATAGAGTTAATATTTAAGCCGATGTATTTTGATTTTTTCAGCAAACTGTTTGGAAAGGAATAAGACGGATAGAAAAGCTTCAGTCTGGAATTCTGATCAGAAAAGTTACCCGTCTATTTTATGGCATTTTTTCTTATGTTTTCCTTTTCTTTAAAAAAAAATATAAAAACTTAAAAAGGCTGGTTGCAGGCTTGCTTGCCTGAGCTCTAGGCTGGTTGGCAGCTGTCCTGGGAGTGCCTTGTGCTCTGGGACCGCTGGCTCCTTTGGAAGCAAACCCACTGATCAGGATTCTGGATTCTGATTGCTTCAATGGGTATCCCCTGGTACTGTGGGATACCTTTGCTTTTTTAAAAGAAGGATTTAAATACACTTACATTACACAAACTGTGACCTAATGGCAATAATTACCTCAAATGTGGGCATTCATCCTGGTTTTAGCCTTCTGAAATCATGTAGCCAGCTTGAACTTTTTGATTCAAAGACTCTGAACTCCGTAGGGGCGGAATAGCGATAAATGCCCACCCTGGTCATTGTTGCTTGAGTGAATTCTGAAGACAGTGAATCTTAAAAAAGAAAAAAAAAACATTAAACCAAGGAATAGATTACTCTTTTATGTATTTTAATCAATTGTGATGTTAAAATGCACATGTAAGTATATATGTTTATAGCTACTGTAAAATGCTTTGGCCTTCTAGAAGATATTTAATGAGTCACATTTTAAACCAATATGAACTGAATAATAGACTGTGGCTACTTAAACAGTTTTCTGGCTACATTTTATAGTTATTACAGTGTTTTATAGTTTACATTTAAACTGGTACTTTTTAAGGGAAATCTTGTGTTTATAAGTGACACCTTCAAAAACTCAGTACAGCTGCCTCTTTTTTAATTTTGCCCGTTGAAAAAGGAAAAGTACAAGTGTGTTTTTAATATGTATATTCTGTTTTGAGATATAACATAGTGTTGGAAAGTCAGTCCAGAGATGAAGTAATCCAATGTGTTCCAAAATCTGATTGAAAAAAACACTCCACCCGCTTTGAAGATTTAGTTCAACAGATAAGCTATTTGTTTGTTTGCTTGTTTTAATAACGTGCTTTATCAGGCCTCCCTGGGTTGAAGCAGGGAGCACAATACAAAATTCACTGTTCTATGTGAAATCCTCATCTGGATGAAGATACCCACATTAGGAGAATGAAGGATATTCATAAGAAGGATTGTATTGTACTGTTGATAAATCATTAGCCAAACTAATAATTCCTGAGTTAGTGAATGCCTGTTTTATTTGGGGGGGGTGGGAGGGGGTTGTTTCTAAGTGTGTGTGTGTGTGTGTGTTTGTGTGATCCACTCAGAGGCAATGCTGTAATTTGGCTTTCATCTGTTCACCCCTTTCTTACAAATGATGCTCACCACCACAGAAATGTTTTAAACCAGTAAACAAAATACAAAGTTCACTCACCATCTCCTTGTCAACTCTGTTTTCTCAGCACATGCCAGTCCCCATTAATGCTGTTCCCCACTGCTGCTACCCTGCACTTTGCATTTTGGTAAATCCCATTCCCCACTCCCTGGTCTCACTTAGCTGTCTAGTTTTTTTCTGTTGTGTTCTCTCACTTGGGTAATCAATGAACACGGTATAAATGTCTGCTGGGCAAAATCGTACTTTGAGGTCCCGAAAGTACAGGAATTGGCATTTTAAAATATGTATATGTACATCTGGGCTTCAGCTGTGGAGCTGGGGTGCTCACGGGAGGGCTCCTTTCGTGTTTCCACCGTGCCTGAGGAGGCTGCATTTGTCAGCTTACAGCAGAGACGGTGGGAAGGAGCGATGGGCGATGCTTTCCAGCTGGCCACGGGTGCTGCTCCCGGCACAATCAGAGCCCGGGGCCGGGCAGCGCAGCCCGTCTCCTCCTCCTCAGCACCATTCCGGGGATTGCCATTCCTGCCTCCCCGGCCGCATTGCCAAAGCCATCAGGTGTCACACGGCAAGCCAGGAGTGCCAGCAGCACTCGGGCCAGCTGGAAAACATCCACCCTCCCTCGCTGTGCGCCACCAGTCAATCCACAGGCTTCAGTGCCCCGGCTCCCGCCCTGTCCCCTGTTCTCCCGGGCGGAGTCACAAACACCAGCACACCCAAGGAGCCAGAGTCCTGTTGGATACCCTGGCTCACAGGGGTTTCCAACACTGGCAAGGCACATCCCATAGGAGCTGGATGGTTACATACAGCACCTCTGCCCTCAGCAAGGAGAGAAAGCGCTTCTGCAACGCTTCCACCTCACATGGTTACATACAACACTTCTGGCTTTTCTTTTCCCCTGTTATCCCTTACGTTTGATTTTTTAATTTTATCAATTTTTTTCTTTTTTTTACTCTGTATTCTTGAAACAAAACTTCCACAGCTATTCCAGGGCATAACCATTTCAGGTGTAAAAAAGGATCTCCACATCCCATGTTTCACCAACAAAGCAATCAAGGCGTTTTGGGTACCAGATTCTACTTGGGCAGAACCAGAATGTAGCCTGTATATTTCATACCAAAACCAATTTCTGAAAGGAGAGGAAGTGTCATTAATAGCTTTAATAAAGGAGTGTGTGTGAGAGAGAGAAAGAGAGGGAGTGAGAAAGAGAGAAGAACGAGGGGCATCTTGAAAGGTGAAAAGTCTAGATTTCGGGTAGTTAAAAATGAACTAATGGGTGAAACATTTTTTTTAATGAGCTGTAAAATCCTTTTAAAAACAGGAGGGGTGAAATGGAGGGAACGTTTTATGCCTTTCAACTACCCACAAGCCCAGCATACTCTGGATGGAAAGTGGAAGTTAATATACACTGCACCAAAATTATTTAAGGGAAGGTGGGGGCAGAGCTGTGAAATGCTATTGCAGTCGCAAGGGAAAAGATGCCCCTGCCCCAGCTCTGGATCTCAAGTGGTTCTTTCTCTACAGTATCATCTCAGCCCAGTAACCCCACGAAAGCCCTGAGCCGTTGTGTTCCTTCACTGTACGGTTTCTGTAATAAGAGTGTTAATCCATGTTAATCTTTGTGAAAATTATTGTGTGCAACAGTATTTTCTTGTGTACTGCTTTTTACCTATGTGAATTGTCCCTTTCTGTTTTCTTTTTTTTTCTTTCCTTCCTCTTTTTTTCTTTTTTTTTTCTTTTAGTAATATGTCTTTCTTCTTTTAAAAGAAAAAACAAAAACAAACTGATGTGTTGTAGACCTATATGTAACCTATTCCTTAGTCTCATATTATAGGTATGTTATAAGAATGGATATTTTACTTGGCTTTAGAATGTTTTACAAGAAAACTAATTCTTAACCAATCAAGTTCTTGCTACTAAAAAAAAAATGCTTGTGTTTTTCATCATGACGTTGTGTGCTTCTAATTAATAATCATTTTCGTTGTAGAAAAATGGAGTGAATTTATATTAGTCTTGGAAACTAATAATAGCATTGTAAATTTATGAGATGATTTTAACAGAAAATACATTATAGAAGAATATAGTTATTTTAATTGTAATATTACTAACTGTAGGGTGAGAAAGGAGGTCCCGTTGTGGTGAACTATGTTATAGCTTGTTATTCACAGTTTCTTTTTGATCATTTTTTCGGTCTCTGAGGTGAAACGAGTTATTAATCAGAATTTGTCAACTCACATATGCATATTGTATATGTGTAGAAATGTAATCACACTTTGTCTTGGAATTACATTAAACTGTTTTAAGTCACTGCAAAGTTTGTGTGTCTCTGTCTTCTCACAAGTTAAAGTTTGGTCTGAACATTTGGTTAGTTTTGAGATGCTATTATTTAATCTTCTCAGTCTGTTGAAAAAAGAGCCCTAACAGTGTCATTAGTAATAAATAGTCATCTCTTTGAGGTAACATGTCTAGATTTGTGAGATGTATTTTTTTCCCAGGGCAGAAGAGCATCTGCATTCAGATGCTTCACTGAAGCACAGGAGGCTGCTCAGAGCTGCTGTGTTCAGCTCAGTCGAGAGCTTCCTGCTGTATCCCACTGTGCCAAATGGAGTGTGGTCACCAGCTGCAAGTACAGGTCCGCATTTTCTTTTAGCCTGAGCCCTCAGTTCATTTGCTCCCTTTCCTCTCTTTGCCAAGTCCCAGCTAACCTCTGAAAGGCTTTTATAGACATTAAAATGCTGAAAGCACCGCGTGCTGGTAATTGTCATACCTGCCCTTTTGGGCTGTGTTTGATTTGCACCAGGAGGTTTGCTCAGGAGCAAGCTGGAGGCATCTCCAAAGGGTCTCCTATTATACCACAGTGTCACCTTGGAGGAGGCCAATGGCTCCTCAACAGCTCCTCTTAACAGAGGCAGAGTAAGACCAGCTTGGGTTTGTTGCTGACCTTTCCTGACGTGGTGACTCCTGCGCCAGCCTCCCGGGCTTCCAGCCCATGGGATTCATCTTGTTAGGTCAGCTTCTCCCTTCTTAGAGATAGCCAGAGGGATGCTCCATGAGCTGTACTGGCTGCCCATGGTCCAGGGCCACACTCTGCATTCAGTGTCTGGCAGATGGTTTCTGCAAACACCATGACTGCTGGATGGCCCTGTGTGGCACTGCCGGGCGACGGGATTGCCTCGGGACACAAACCTGGAGTTGGCACGGGAGGCTCCTTGATCAGTGAGTACTGGCACCTCTGTTTTACAGCCTTCTGTCTCATGTTTCCTTGGAATAAGCAGGGAGCGCTGCAGAAACTGTTGCAGTGAATTTCTAGGGGGATATGAAACTTTCTGTAACAGCAGGTCATGGACCCTTCTCCCCGCTGCCTTAAACTGGCTGAGACCCAACTGAGCAATAGCAGTTCAAACTGTGTCTGTCCAGCAAACCAATTAAGTCAGTGTTTAATTTAAAATCATGTGTCTTATTAAACAGCTAACAGGTAATTGCAGTGTTGAGTACTATACAGGAAATGAGGAGTTTACTGGGTCGTGATATGAGAGACATTAGTGAATGATCTAATGTCAGCAACAGATGTAAATCCAGAACAGATAGTTTAACTAGTGTAGGTGCTCCATGTGTATGTGTTGTCTTATGGTGTCTTCTTTATTTGTTTCTTCTTTTTGTAAAACTTATCAATAAAACTGTAAAACATATTTGTCACTCTGTTGTCCAAGACCAAAACACATTAAAAATGCATTGTAGTTGGAGAATGTACTTTCTGACCCTTTTTTCCCAGGAGGGGGGAGCAGTTTCTCACTTTAAGCAGGGTTGCTTTCAGCAGAGCCTGCAGTGCCTTGTGAGAGGAAACAGCAAGGGGTTCAGCCACCATATAAGAGGCTGGGAAGGGTCTTCTCAAACCACTGGAGCTGCAGTAAATGTCAGCACCTGGAGACCACAATCCTGAGCAGCTGGTAAAAATTACCACCAACAAACTTGAGCAAATCCAGCCCTTTCTGGGCCACAAGGAATCTCCGCTGATGCTTTCAGTGTTCACCTCAGCCCAACTGGTTTATTCTAGGTGGGTATGGCTCTTAAAATTTGGAAGGGGCGGGGGGGACTCATGGACTGGTGTATGCACAGCTGCTGTTCCTGGCATGTGCTGCTCATGCTTTCCAGCACAGTGGCTACATTTTAATTCACTGGAGTCCAAAGTTTGGCACCTAAATTAATATTTATATGTATGAGAAGAGCTTCTCTTATGTACAATGCAGCTCTGCCCTCCTGGTTGCCATTCATGTCAAATTGAACTGTTAATGGGGATCTGGGAGAAGGAGAATGGTCCTGCTCTGTGAAACACAGGCTGCTGTCCTTTGGTCACCTGGATCTCCACAGCTGAAGCAGTGGATCTGCAGCTTGTAAATTCTCTTGTCTTCTCTCACTCTGCTGGTCAGGCCAGGGCAAATACGCCTGCATCAGCATTTCTTGCAGTGTGCTTTTTCCTTTATGTTTTCTCCTGCAAGGTGGCTGTGCAAATGATGAGCGATAAAGGCTGTTATTTAAAGGCCCCTGCACTGCACTATATATCAAAGGCTCTGCTCTTTGGGGCTTTTGCTCATAGTAAGGCAACCACAAGAGATGCACAGCTCCACACTTTAAGCCATTTTGGCAAAGCAGCAGTTTCAGGGACAGGAGCAAGCTTCTCCAGGCAGCTCTGCCAGCCCTGGGAACCCAGCACGAGCAGCACTCCCTTCCCATGGGGACTCGTCACCCCTTTGTTCATGGTGTAAGAAGGTCTAGTGAAAAGGCACACCAGGTAGCTTAAGTACACTGAACTCCAGGCTGCATTTGTGCACAGGCTTTTCTAGGCACATCCAGACACGTGTGTATGGGGTGAGGGAGTTAGCTGGAACACTTCCCGTTTGTACTTGGACAGCATATTGCCTCGGGTGTGTGAACTCTTTAGATACAAAGAAGTAATTTTATTCCCCTTTCTTTTTTCCAAGATCATAAAAAATAAATCAAAACTTGTAGTAATGTCACAGAGAAAAAAAAAAAGGGAGAAGTACAGTTTAAAAGAAGGACTTACTGTAATTCACAATATTTTGACCCTGCAATAAAAATTCTCATCCCCTCTTGGCAGTCAGTGCCAGTCTGAAAACCAGAGAAGAATTCATGCTCCCACTAAGAGCATGAATTGGACTTCCAATGACCAGGGTTTGAGGCACAGCTGCTGGGCTGCTTGAGAAAAGCTTACTTTGGTTCTCTTGAAGTTGTTTCTTCCATACCCAAAAATCTTCCATCTGCCTCTCTCCTGCAGACATCAACAGGCCTCCTCAGGAGTTTACAGAACAGGAGTGACAGGAACAACAAAGGCAGGTCTGGAAGGAGACTGCAGGAGGACCGATGAAGGTTTACTTCACCTGCATATGCCAGATTATTTGTCTGTCCTGTACCCTGCTCTTTGTGACACGGAGATGCACATGCCACAGCTCTGCTCTCCTCTATCAGTCTGCTGGTCACATTTTCCTGCTTTATCCCTGCTTTCCCTGGGTTAGGACCACCCCCTCCTTTTTTCTAATGATCCCTGTCCTGCATGATCCCATTTCCTCACGTCTCCCCTTGCCTGCTTTCCTTTCTCTCAACATGGTGTTGACCCCAGGGGCACGGGGAGAGGGATGAAGCTTGCAAGAGGCAGCTGTGGGTAGTGGAGGGTGACAAGAAAACCAAACCCCAGAGGGCTGGGTTTAGGGTTTTTAAGACTTTAAAATAATATCAGGAATGAGATGTTTGCAGGTAGGTAAGGGCTGGAGACATTGCCTCCCGTGATAAGATGTGTGAGGGGGTCTGGAATTACTGGGGATGATGGATAAAGGGGATGAAATGCTTGGAGAGCAGATACGACGGGAGATAAAAGACAACCGAGGGGGAAGGAGGCTATAGGTTGAAGAGGAGTAGAAAATCGATGGGAAAAATGAAATTTTTTAGACGTTCTGAGTTTCCACTGCTGGCTGGGGGACTGCAGGGGGAGGTTGTATGCTCAACCCCTTGGAAAAATCTGGTCCTCTCGCCATCAGATTTTTCCATGCAGCCTATGGAGCAGCGGTCTCCAAAGTGGGGTGTGCACGCAGCAGTTCACGGGAGTGCTGTAATAAAGTGTTTTTCTCCCAGCTCCCAACAGAGGAACTCCCCGGCACCGCATCTCAGGGCAGCCGCTGCCGCTGGGCCCTGACGAGGCGGAGGGACCCGCCGGCCGCCAGAGGGCGCCCGCGGCTCGGCTCGGCTCGGCTCGGCTCGGCTCGGCTCGGCTCGGCTCGGCTCGGCTCGGCTCGGCTCGGCTCGGCTCGGCTCGGCTCGGCTCGGCTCGGCTCGGCTCGGCTCAAGGCACACGCTGTCAGTACCAAGAAGTGAAGGGATTTAAAAACCCTGACTTATTCCTTAGCAGTAATTAAGGGGCACTGGGAAGTTGGTCTTGGCCAGCGTGCAGCGCTGGGTGCTGTATGACACGAGTAGTTTGGTGCTGGATGACATTTTTAAGAGCTGAGCACGGTGGAAATAGTCAACGACATAGGGGTGAAAGAAAGCCAAACTGAGATCAGGACACCTTAATAAGTAAAGAAGAAAACCCGAACTGATGCAAGGTCACTCACCTCCCACCAGCAAGTTCCTGGGCAGCTACCTTGGACTCTCCCCCTTCTCTACACTTCTTATTGCTGAATGTGATGTTCTGTGGTATGGAATATCTTTTGGTCAGCCGGGGTCAGCTGTCCCATCCCAGCCTTCTTGCTGAGGGTGCAGAGGGAGAAGCAGGGAAAGCCTTGACCCAGTGCAAGCACTGCCCAGCAATAGCTAAAACACTTCCACGTTAGCACTGGTTTGGACACAAATCCAAACCATGGGACTATATGGGCTGCTGTGAAGAAAATCAACTCCATCCCAGCCAAACTCTGTAGAGTTGGGAAATGTGAAAGACACTATAATCCAGGGGCCTTGAAACAGAGCTAGCAAAAGGATTCAGAGAACATACAATCCCAAAAAAATGCACTCACAGATTTCAGCCCAAGAAATAGATGATACTAGAGGGAAAGCAAAAGCGAACAGAATATTCATTCATAACTCAAGTAAGGATATTACTGGTGCTTTTCTCTAGAAGGAGTCGAACACATACCTTTGATCACAGGGATTGCTTTTGATCCCAGGCAACAGCACTGTGCCTACACAGAGGATATATAATATGTTAGCTGGATATCAAATATTAACAGCTCTGACACATCTAGTGCTGGAACCACTGATTGTGATATTCACGGCAAAAGGATGGAGCTACCCGAATGCAAAGTCTGCATGGCAAAAGGGCACAGGGTTCCATTCATCCATTTCAGTTGCCATTCCTTTGAACCAGAATGGGAGTCCCTGGCTTCTTAAATCCATCGCTCCTAAGATGCTTTTGGCTGCAGGAAGGAAGATGAAGAATATAATTTCTGATGAAGGTGAGGAGCTCTTTGGATTGTTGGGGTTTCTTTCACACCTTTTCCCCATTCCCCAGTATATTTCACCTCACCTGCAAAGGCAGCATCCTGATTTCAGCCCCTTGAGAAAAAAAAAAAAAGAGTGGAGAAGTGAGTCTGGTTTGGATTTTTCTCATTAGCACTTTCAAAATTTTCAAAGGAGACCACGCTTTGACCAAGAAATGCGCTAGGGTTTTGAGCAATGTGAAAACACTTGAGAAGCCAATGATCTGCTTTGCAGAAGATAAGGAGCTCTGAAAAGCAAACTGCTTGCAGTTTCCACCTTATGTTGAATGAAAATTTGGGGAAAATTTTTCATGACCATATATGACCTTACTTTACCACAAGTGAAGGTTATAGAGAAAGGATCTGGGGTTTTAAAGAGATTTTTAATAAGGTACATGCCTCCTTGCCCTCTAACTATACACAGACAGTGTCACAGGTCAATGCACACACTTACTATAAAGCTCAACTTTCTGTGGCTTCCTTCTTCTCTCACTTTTCTTCTTCCTTCTTTTATTTATGTTCTCCCATCATTGTGATTTTTCTCTTTGTGATAAGCAGAGTTATCAGTGATCTGAGCTGGTCTGTGCCAAGCTCTCTGTAACTGAGCCATCTCGCTGCCTTGCCCAGGGCTCTGTATTTACTCTCTGAACTGTGAAGCAGTTGCTCTTTAGTTTATTATGGCCTTTGTCTCCATTTATTAATAGGTTTTCTCAGCAAATGGCACTTGAAGTGCTTTGCTGAATACACTAACCTCATCTGAGACCAACTCTGCTGCATCTACCCTTTGTACAGTGCAATGTGTGCTTCTCCTGTGCTTTTTGTGCTCTGAAATATGCTCTTTATAAAGGCTTATATGACAGCTTACCCAGGCAGGACAGCTGTATGGTCTTGAGTGTGTTTCCTTGTGAATAAGCACTGATTTCTTTCAGGACTTGGGGGGAAAATCTATTTTAATCCTCTGGTGAATCCTGAAATCAGAGAGTCTAGCTCAGTGGAAAGGAGCCCCACCAGCAGCTCTGAAGCTCCATGCTGCATGAAAGGGGCCTGGTGAGTGGAAAGAAACTCTGCAACTCCTCTGGAAATGAAAATACTGCTGCTGCTGTTCTGCAGGAGACAACCATGCTGAGCATCCCAAAAAGGAAGAGGAGTGCAAGCATCTTTTACACCTCCAGGGAAATGCAAGCATAAACTCTGATCTGATGCTGATTGATGCTAATGAAAGGACTCCAGCAGACTTTAGACTAGGCCTGCAGGTAAGGAGGAATGATATCAATTGATATTCACTTCTGATAACAACCAAAAGGATAATACTATGCCATCATCAGTCATGGCAGTACTGTTAAACCTTTTGGACAAAGATTAGGAGAAGTGTAAGCAGGGGCAGGAGAACTCCCCAGCTCTGCCTTCCTCACTCATCCCTCTTTTCTGGGGCAGTCTGGTCCCTCTTGTGATCAGGGCTGTCTCTGTGGATCAGACCAACACACTGTGGAGGTGCCAAGGTGGTTCTGTCGGCTTGCAGATCTCCACAGCTCTCTCTCTCTTGCCATCTGCCCTTCCAGAACCCAAAGTTTGATACGTGAAATAGCTCTGCAGTGTTCTGCAAAGGAGAGGAAGAAGCCTCAACCTCTTCCCCTAAGCCTCTCCAAGAGTGAAAGAGAACCTGCTACTCTGTGAAGGAGGGCAGGGCAGGGACAGTCAGAGAAAGGTGGGGTCAGGGGACATTAAAGACACAGAACAGAGGAAAAAGATTGGTAATAATTTTGCCCCACAGAATGAGTCCAGTAATTGGAGGCTAGCTAGGCTTAGTTCCTGTGAAAGTAAAGGAAGGCTTGTATGGATCAGTCAAGAAAGAACTAAGTGAAAGAATACAATTAATGCCACTGACAGAGTTTATGGGACCTCTAAGCAAACTTTCAAACAAACCTGAAACTTTTTTGTGCTTGATGAGACTATGCATCTGGATGACAAAGGAAACTGCATAGTGATAATGTATATGAAACTGTGTTGGGCACATGAGACAGCAACACACTCTGCATTTTCAGTCAAAAATTGACATCAGTTGACGGCTTGTGTGAACAGCACCAAGAGGAGGCCAAATGACACACCTCAGAAGAGTCAGTGAGAAGTCCAGGAGAGGCTCATGCAGATTAGGGCGATGCTGGAAGCTGTTTAATCCATTAATGCAACAATTTATTATCTAAATGAACATGAAATCACTTGCTAACAGCGGGGGTTGGCAATGAGTAGCAGGACAGAAGACAGTGATGCAGACAGTCACGCAGAGTGATCCAGCATGGTCTGACAGCAAGGGGCTACTTAGGCTTGGAAGGCTGGGAGATGTGAGTGGCAGTAGACAGGGAAGTTTTAGCATAGTGGGTGGTGTTAATGAGTCTGAAACATCCAAGATCTGCGAGGAGATTTAGTGAAATGAGCAGGTTTTGATCCAGAGTGCATAAAGGGTCTGTCTTTGATCCAGAGGCAAGCTCCAGGACACAAGACCTCCATGATCAGGACCCTCTCTGACTCCCTCTCAAGCTTCCTAAGTAACAGAGAGCCATTTCCTCCCCAGTACATCTGCAGACAGGATGTGAAGGGGACACTGCTACCTGCATCCCATTGCTATGATGTCCTATAGTGCAAACAGGAGTTGAATAGTTGCAAGCCCATGTGGACAGAAAAAGAGAGCAACCTTCAGGTTCTGCCTCCTGCTGCCATTTTCTTGATTAATGTGCTCAGGTGTGCCATAGGGGAAGATTGTGCTGTGTCTGTGAGGAGTAGGATCACTCTCTTTTTGCAAACTGATACCCTTTTCCCTGCCTGCAGCCTGGCAGGGGCAGGCAGCAGCAGGAGAGTGGTTGCCTGGGAAATATGCAGACCCAGTGGGAGAAACAGTAGGGTCAAGTGACAGTAAACCTTTCTCAGGTTTACCTGTTTGTTGGGGGGGCGTTTCTTGAGTTTTGTTTTGTTTGCTTGCTTTGTTTTGTTGTTATGGAGTTGCTTCTCTTGTATGAGAACAATGAGCTCTCACACTTGTGTACTGCTGCTTAGGGGAGGAAGCACAGGCTTGTGAGGCAGCTGGCATGCTAAGTCATGCCATGTCCCTGCCAGCCAGGGATGGTTTTTTCCCTCCCCAGAGTCCCCCCAGGGTGGTTGAATGCAGCATTCAACATGTGAATAGAGAAGCCAGCAGTGCCTGCTTTGCACTGCACTGACCCAACACACCTGGGGGCTCACAGCACTGACCCAGCAGCTCATCCAGGGAGCTCAATAATATATTTTGTTTTTACAGAAAAGATAAGTTTATTCAGCCAAAGGAAATGAGAAGATGAAACATGAGATGAAACAAAGAGAGAGCATTTGTACATAAGTCTTACCAGAAGACACATTTGTTTCGACAGTTTCCACAGAGCATAAACACACCTGCTCAAGGTCAAGTGCCAAACCCAACTCTCTCTTAAAGACTGGCATTTTATGACTCATCTCAACACTGCTGTTCATCCATTCCCTTTGTCTAGCTGTGCTTTTCAGCAGCTTAATGTCTTCTTTATTCTCCCTGGACTCAGGAGAAATTAACACTTGCCTGCCTGAAGGTATGTGGGAAGATATTCCTCTATATATTCCTCCTAACAGCACTGTGACATTTGAAACTGTATTGGTACCTTGTTGTTGTTTTCTTTCTATTTGCTTCCCTCTAACATTCTTCTGTACAGCCTGACAAAAAAATAGCCAAAAAGAAAACTGAGATATTGTTGACATTCATAAAAATAACTTGTCTTCTCCATCATTTTTTTCACACAGAGATCTTACTACTTCTGTTACAACCACCCCAAATCATTGACAAGTGATTTCAGCAGAAAAATATTTCAGGGATTTTAGTATGGTGCATCTTTCTGGGCTACATTTAGGTGCAATGCCTTAAACAAATGGAGCCAAATGGCCAAAAAATCCAGATTTCCCAGGCTTGTAGTGAGCAGTGGCACAGCACTGTCCTGAGGCATAAGCCACTGGAGGTCCCAGAAGAGGCACAATGATTTTGGTGCCAGATCTACTGGACATGTGCTCAGTGTTTCCACAGTGGTGATTGTATGAGAACACCCTCTGTGTATACATGCATGGTTTGGCCATCCTCAGAATCTTCCTGTTATGCCTCATACACACACAGAATAAAAAAAAAACCCTCAGCAAGCTCCAAAAATGAGTGTCTAGAAGAGGAAGGGCTGAAGCATCTCTCCCTCACCATAAGCAGCCATTTTTTATTAATGTGGTAAACGTTGTTTCTCTCTCCCTAGAAATATACTCTGAGGAATGTTTCAGTTTCTACTCATCTGACTTTTCTTTGGTCTTCTGTTATTTCAAAGGTTTGCAAGGTAAATCTGCTTGCCTTTAAGTGAGCTATTGTTAGGTTACTTATAAAAGCATGACAATTACTCTAAGTGGTGAATTTTCAAACATTCCAAATGGCAGCCCTCTTCCCCATAAGCTTTTTGTCAGTATGTGGCTTTTCTTTCCCTTCCTGCAGTTGCTGTGTTCATCCTCCCTCTTGTGCACACCGAGGAACAGAATACACCAATATAATTCCACTGAATTTGAGGGGAATACCTCAAATTCCAAATTACATTGGTGAGTCACCCTTCTGTCCTTCACACAGTCACCCTGATCAGAGTTGTATTTAAAGGCATAAAATCAGTGCAACTGTCAGAAGCTATGAACTATCCAGGTGGAACTCATTAGACCTCAGGGGACCACACAGATCTGCAACTTGCCTGAAGGTACCCAAGTTTAGCCTCCTGAGACTTCAAAATTTTCTCTCTGGCTGTGACTTCATCTAATTTATTCTCTAGTTGATGCAGAGTTTTTGCCTTCTATCTTCCTCCTACACAGTTCCTCATCTTTTGCATCCTCCTTTTTTTTCCTCATTATTGCTTTTGCTCTTTAGCTGCATGTTATACTAAAGTGTGCTTTTTCCCCCAAAGCATTTCTGCATGAGGTTGTAGTGAAGCTAAGGCTGTGGTGAAAGGAAAGATACCATAAATGTATCAAGTGGTAATTTCAATTACACTGCTAGGTAATTTAATAAATAATATGTCTTATGTTAGTCAAACAATAGAGCATTTGATAAGCTATCTGCAGCTCAGAGGATCATTTTCAAAGGGCTGCCCAACTGCAGCACAAAATTCAAGGACAGGAGGTAAACTTCAGACTGAACTCCCAGCCAAGGATCCTCAACACCCTTTCCTTTTCTTTCTTTGTGGTGGAGGTCAGGATGCAAGAGCTGGAGACCAGAATATTTGATAAAATTCTTTTTATTGTAGCAAGAAAGAGCAAAATGGAAAGGAGGCATAAGGATGGCGAGGGATGGAAAAGATTGATAATTGTTTCCTTGGCAACTGAAACTGTGGGATTCATGCAGGAATCCCTGAGAAAAATCCTAGATGATCACAATGGTCTCTTCTGCCTAAACTTACCCTCCAAGCTAAGTTTACACATCACAGTGTGGTGCTGCATAAAGGGATCAAGTTTGTGATAAATGGAAACCAGAAGCTGTATGGTTGTAAGGAATCCTTGGGAAGGAGAGAAGCACTGTTGTTTCCCTTTCAGAAAATGGGGAATGTTTTATAATGCAAAAGATGAAAAGATTGAATAACTTGGCAGGGATTATTAAAAATGTCTTTCCAACACAGAGGACAGCAACAAATAAGTCTCTGCTATCTCTCACGTCACTGCAATGTGAACATAACCCCCTTCACTTGAGACTGCACTGTCCCAGGAATTATCAGAAGGGCTAAGGGAGCAGAAAGCAGGTGAAGTGGTTGCTGTTTAATAAGTGCTGTTTGCCCATCATGTAGTTCAGTGCTACACAGGGCAGCACAAAAGGGTCCCAGTCCTGCAGTGTTTGGCTGCAGCAGCAGTGAATTTTCATTAGTGGATTTAAATGTAAGAACTGGGGCATATATATGAATATTAATGAAAGAAAGATTGACTAACTTCATGCTATTAAAAGATTTCTAGTCTCAGAGAGTAGGTGGAGCCTTTTGAAAAATGTGTAATGAAATACAATATGTGGTACACAAGAAGCTCTAAGAATGTGGATTTTGATCCCTTCCAATTTTCTGTTTATATAGTGCTATGGAAATGGGAAATGGAAAGATTCCTTCATTTGAACATTCTTCTTTTTTCTCATCAATATCCTACATGCAGGTGTTTGTTAATGCAGAATTTTCTGACCATGCATTCTGGGGAGCCACTTGGCAGTGGGCAGCTAGTATTGATTTCTGCTCCAAAAATAGGGCATCAAATGCTTGTATATTTATAGATGTATGGGTGCATGTATATATATATACATATAAATATATTTATATATGAATGGGTATTGCAAAGGTGTAAAAGACAGAGGAATGTTAAATCAGAATAGTAATTAATTACCTTGCCTGTTCCAATGCAAACTTTTGTGCCAGCAGTGCACATAACAAATAAATGCTACAAAGCTTTTATACAGTTCCATGCCTGTGAAAGGCATTCCTGAAGAAAGGCTGGTGTATTACTACACATTCACTAGAAACCAGAGATTCAGGGCAGCAGAATTTCCAGACAGTCACGTGAGAATGAAGTGCTGCAGCATCAAGGCAGCCGGTCCACTTATTTCTGTCTGCTCAAAATACTAAATAATTGCCAAGGCTTGCATTGCTATCAGTTACTTCTTAGAGAGGCTTAATGAGAGGAAACCAGCTTTGTGAGTGATTCCCTGTGCAAGTGAGTGGAGATGTTACACATGTCTGTCTCATGCTCTGCAAGGAGCCAGTGATTGTGGCAGCTCTAACAAAGCAGACAGAGCAAATGAAAGGATCCTTAGAGAGGCAATATATATATATATTTTTATTCTTTGACATCTCTGATGGGGATGGCTGGCATATAGCATAAAATGAAATTTGTTTTCCCCAAGACATTCTTCTGGGTGAACAGTAATTTCACAAATAAAATACTGTGTAAGTAAAATGTCAGAGTGGCCATGTTTGCAGGTTCAGTGACAAGGGACTCGTGTAGAGCATGCCAGCCAAAGCAAGATGGGAGAGCCCTGCCTTACTATGTGAAGTATTCCTTAAAGATAATTAATAACAGGGTATCTATGTGTGTTTATCAGAGTCTGTGATTATATAAGTAGTATATAAAAGGTGAAATGCAAGGTAAAAATTGTGTTTGTTCTTTATTGGTCTCCTGTTTAAAAACTTACCTGGTTTTTTTTTTTCCTTCTCTCTTTTTCTGATTATTTTTCCCCCTTTAATAATCAAAATATGATGTCTCCAATTCCTCTTCTTTGATGGTCATTTGGAGACCTTAATAATGATATCAGATAAATGTGCAGCTTTCATAAGGAACAGAACTTTCACTGCCTGGAGAAGCATTTGTTCCTTTAGGGCGAAAAAAAGATGGAAGATATTTAAGGCAGCAAAAATGAAAAAGTAATTTTAATTTTACTGTTTTGAATGATGGATATCCAAAATATGACATCAGGGTTGAGATTTATTTCATGTAACATTATGGATGTACAAAAAAAGCCCAGGTTATCGAAACCTTCCTCTATAGACAAATGAGAGAGCCAGGCAAGGCCAGAGGCTGATGTCTGCCCCATCTCATAATGAAATGAATATTATTTCTTTCAATTCACAACAAAGGAAAGGAGTTTAGAGACTGAGTTTCAAAGAAATGTATGTAGGCAACTTCAGTTAAAAATTATCTAATACATCTGTCCTGGTTGAATCAAGCAAGGCTTGCTCTCTCCAAAGTGGATGTAAGAATGGTTTCCTCCTACCCAAAAGGTCTGTAATCAACCAAAAATACAGTAAAAGAGCACAAATAAAGAAATGCAGGATAGGTATTTCAGAGGAACAGCAGGACTGGGATGTACTAGAACAGAACCAAAGCTTCCAAAGCTTTAAGGAAGTACACTCCACAGTATGACACTATCCACATTTTTCAAGATGCACGTTTTCTTTCCAGGAAGGCAGGTCAGTTGGCTAGGTTAATTCATTAACTTGATTTGGGGAACATAGCACATTGTCCCTGGCTGTTAAAAGTTTCAGCTTCTTTGCTATTTTTCTTTAAGTTCTAGTTCCTGGAGTCATGTGGCTTAATAAATCCTGGATTTTACTTAAAAAGAAACAGAAAGCTGACTTTTTTTTTTTTAATAGACTGTGGAGTAAATCTTGCAGATACAAACTGTAATGGCCCCCAAAAAGGGATTAAACCAAACATGTATGGACCCTTAGCCATCCTCAGGATATCTGAATGCTCAGACTTGAACACCAACTTGGCACTAATGGGCTGTTAACATCATCCACTGCTTGCCTTCTGAAACTGTGTTAGCTTTGTTATATATGTAAGGAAAAGAAGGATGTAATTCTCTGGATGGCCTTCCTCTTTTCTTCCCCTTCCCCTGTATATTCATAAAGCCACACTTTGCCCCACTTGTGCAGCTCAAGAGACATTTGGAGGTACAATTATGATGCAAAAACAACTGGGTTATTACCACAAAAACACAACAAACCGCTCTAGATAAAGTATATGTATTGCAAGCCTGTGACGTTAAAATCAGATTTCCTTCAACTGCTTTTGGTTGCAGACAATGAAAACAGCCTGTACGGCAGAAGACTGCTGAAAATAACTTCTAAAGAAAGGTCACATTTTTACAATAGCAGCATTTCATCTGATTTACACAGACCTTGGCTCATAATTGAAAAGTGAGACAGCCAAGGGAACTAGTAGGATTAGGTTATGGGAATTCAACTGAACAATGTTTTGCATTCAGATAATTGTATGAAATTGGGCTATTAGTGTAAGTTTTGTAAATTGCAATAACATAAAACAAAGTAAAATATTCTCAGTGTATACATTGAACTAATATGCTGAAAGAGAACCCCAACTGACTTCAGACAGAGCACAGAGAACTTCCATTAACTTTTCAGAGCTGTGTCCAAATATTATTCTCAATTTCACAGTTTCCTCAAATGGACCTTCAAAAGGAAACCCTTTCTATCAAACAGTAAGTAAATAAATATAATGCAGTAGTGAACTTGTGGTTTTCACTGGAAAGAACACTACTAATATGTCCTTTATCTGACCTTAATTTAACATTGCATAAAATATTGCTGAAAAGAACTGGAGGAGGAAAGAGTTTCGTCTCAAATTGCAGCTGCTTGCTCCAGTAGCTCTCCTAACAAAACTTTGGCAGCAGTTGCAGCTCGTGCCTTTTTAACTTCTTCCGTGACATGGAATTATTTTATTCTCTGTCTTAACTTCTTGGTCTTTCCTTTTTGTGCTGCGTTTTCCCTTGGGACTTGACCTCAGGGTTTAGAAGGAGCACTTAGAGAGGCCAGTTTTGGAGGCAGCTTTGACAAGGCAGCTCCACTCCAGTAAAGTCATCGCAGCAGAAAATACTGGCCCACCACTGACTCAGGCTAATTATTCTAATGCTTTAACCTCAGTCTGGGTAATGCCTGCTGCCATGGCACCTGAGAAGGAATACTGCAATTAGTCATGCATTTATCTTTATGGAAGGCTTGGCTGCTCAGGAGCATGTGCCAGCCACATGTCTCACTGCACTGCTGAGGCAAATGCCCATGCCACTTGATGTCTCTGTGCACTTCAGAGGCAATGTCACATTTGCCTATGTCTTGTCTCCCATTTTTGAAGGAAGGAAAATCATTTTAATCACTTCTGTGATGAACATAGAATATCATAATATCAAATAACCGGTCAATGTATCTGTGTCAGTAATTCAGTCTTGTTCACAGGGTTTTTCAGCTTAAAATCTGTATCTGAGTACAGAAGAAAACAGCAGATCAGCATCCTGTAATGAATATTAAACGTGAAAGACAGCTGAGCTGTGAATAAGAGGTACCTTAGTAACAGCAGAGCTTTCAGCTCATTTCTCTGTCTCTGAATTTAGCAGCAGAGTAAGCCTTTCATGGCATCTAATGTTGTTCCCTGGACTCTGCTCTATGCCCAGTCTACCTGAGCCTTAAAATTCCAAAGGAAGAGGAGATGATTGCTGTTCTTGGAGGGTGATTTCCATGCTGGTTTATCCCACCACCAGAAATTTTGCCTGGAGGTTCTGACTCAGGTCTGCCTTTTTCGGATTAAATTGTTTCTCTTTCAAACATTGTCCTTAACAAACTCTTCTTTTTCTCAACGATTAAGGCTTTTCAAGTGTTTTATGCCTCTCTGTTATGCCTGCCTGTCACAAGTCTGTACAATGGTCTTTTAAAGTTTACTTAGGGCACAGCTGCACTGTGACACACCATGGTGCAAATATCCCTGAGGCAAAGCTGAATGAGCCGGCTCCAAAACTGGGATTTGTACTCTGGCTGTTTAATAGAGAGAGACAAGGACCATCTTTTCTGGCTCACTTTGCTCTGTGTCTGTTGAATTTGATACAAAGGGGTCGTGGTTTGCAGGCAGGGCTTGTAAGCTCTACTTTTGGGAAAGAAAAAAAAGCAATGAACGTAACAAGGAGTTGCACATCACCCCAACTGCAGTGTTCAATGCTAACCAAGGGTGTTTGGAGGGGGGCAATGCTGTCAAAGCAAATAATGTGAAACATGGTTTAGGAATTACAGAATCTGGGCCTCAAGTATAGTAATAGACAGTAAGTTTCTTGCTTAACAAAGATTTTGATGGTGACCTTTCACTGAAAGGTGGAAAAGCAACATGGGGAGAAAAGGTCTTTAGGGTGATACAAAGGTAGGAAAACTGTAGGAAGATCAATGTGAACAAAGAAAAAAGAGTAGCAAACAGAAGTATAGGTATTGTGTGACAGCTATTGAATGGGAGGGAGCCTGGGGTTGGAACATCTAGAGGGACCAGAAACCATCAACAGTAGGAAGCCAAAGTTGATTTGAGGGAAGGGAAAAGGGCTGCTAAAGCGTCTCTTTTAGGAAGATCAAGCTAGCAGCATCTGCCAGCAGGTGCAAAAGCTCACTAGAGGGGAATGTCATGGACAAGATTTTGAAAGTGTTCCTTCCAGCTGTTCCTGCTAAAATCAGGCAAAGCATCTACTGATTGCCTGATTTAGTTATTCTTACTTTCTAAAAGACACTGATCCTTGACTCTGGTAAAACTTATTGATCTGCCTTGTTCATTATATAAATTAGGATAGCATTTGATTAATCTCTGGTATAAACTATATCTGGGCCAGACAGGAGGAAGCCTTATCTTTTTATATGAAGTTCAAATGGTTTTTGGAATAGGATGGGAGATGTATCCTGAATTAAAAAGTGATAAATAGAAGCAGATGTGGGGGAAGATTTTGCAAAGCCTGGGTATTTTTTGGATGTATTTATTGACATTGCATAAAGTGACAGAAGGTAAGTTTATTCTGTTTTGTGGGAGGAGCTTAATGGATATATGTGGAAGTGACCTTTTCAGTGAACACTCTGTTCAAAATGGGATTACCAAGGATATTTTATATTAAATTCACTGTATCTGAAAATTAGTTTTCTCAAGTTACAAAACTACAACAGAAAAGATCTGGCTTGCTCTTTTTTATGTGTGTGTCACTTCATAACACAGTAAAATAATCTAATTGCTGTTATGATCAATGCTATAGCATTATTGTTATTCCAGTGTTATTTTAAATGGGATAAGTTAGCTAAGGAGAGATAGAATTATTTGCAGTTGCTCAGTGAATAAGAATGAAGGATCGTTTGATAGAGCAAAATATATCTGTGGTGCGGTAATTTCTGAATATGCTGTGTCTATGTGTTACAAAATAATAGATTATGAACAAAATAGGATAGTTAAGAGTGAGGCTGGTTGAAGGTATGAAGGAAAAGAGACCAACAGCTCAGACATCTACACTAAGGAGGAACACTAATGCTGTTATTGTAACGCATTTTCTCTGGAAAACCAAAGAGACGTGAATTTGAGATAAAAGGTTTTGGCACGCAGTGAAAGTGAGGGAGTCAGAGAAGGCAATCAGAGTAACCAATCTTAGGAGGAGTAGTATGAAGCTGTATATCAGAGACATGTTGCAAACCCAATGCCAGAGGTCCAGGAAGTTGATTAAATAGACAGCCCAAGGTATTTGCAAGAAGATGATGAGCCTGCCAGAAAACAGAGATGCACTTGGGCAGTCTCTCTCAAATTTGTAGTGGAAAATGTGAAAGAAGGACATTTATTAGACACCTACTTTTTTAAAATGAAAAGCTATTTCTCAAAGTTACCTCTGTATATTTGTGTTAGCTCTGTATATTTCTCCAGCTTAGAAGCTCAGGACTGAAAACAGAGCGCACATGCATCTCTTGCCTTTTTACTTTTAACATAGGGACAATCTGGTATTTGCTACTGGCATTTGTATGGGCATTTATGGTGCCAGTTCCCAGTATCACTTCTTACAGTTTTACAAAGGAGAGTCTTGTTAAGCTACCAAAATACAAACATTGATACCCTTAGAAAGTTTTTTTTCCTTTCACTTTTTTAACCTAGAAAAAAATACTTTCTAGTACTTTCACTGGACTTTCTAGAATAAAACCAACCTGTTTTTAAGTTGGTTTTTTTTTCTCTTCTTGTGCCAGCAGCTATTGCTACTGTACTTCCTCAGCAGTTAAAAGGAGTAGGGCAGAAGTAACCCAGAGCACAGGTTTGCATCAAGCAATGTGTGAGAATTTGGAAATAGAACATAAGAGCACAGTAAGACTGAACTGTATTGTTCTCTAAATGGTTTGAGTCTTTTTTATGTCACATACCATGTGACTTCCCGTAGCACACAGCTTTGCAGAGAGTGAAGGAAAAACATTAATTTAAAAAAGCATTCTCTGCTCCGTAGACACAAGTGTTGGTAAGAAAACTAGATGTCTGAGAGCATTGGAATAGTCCAACAAACTATCTGAAGGTCTTCATAAAGCCAGGCTAGAACACTGCCCTCAAATATTTTTTCAATGGGTAGTTCAATAAATTGGAAACATGTACAAAAATCTATTTCTGCACAAATTCAGCAGCAGCAAAAGAGCAGGAGGAAAAAACCTGTTGTTTTTTTACACAAATATTGTTCACAGAAGGAAAATATATCAGCAGTAGCTCTGGTCACTGAGTCCCAAACTAGAAATAACTGGAAGTTAAATTACTGGGCAGTTGTCTAGATCCACTGGAAATAATGTTGATGATTTCTCATTCACTTCAGTGTCTCTGAACCAGGGTTCTGATTTGCAATTTTGAGAATCATGTTTCTGGATTTGGGTATTACATTTGCCACAAAAAGCAAGGTGATTGGAAAGTGCTTCCAGGTTGGCAAGAGGGTCTAATTTCACACCTTTCTTTCCAGCCAGACCTAGGCAACAAGAAATGAGCACATCCAAGAAGAGCCTTCTGAGGACACTCTTGATTCTATCACTGCAGTGTGAGTGCACATTTCCACGGCTGAGAATGCAGCTTCTGAATGCCCCTCTGTGTGTATTCACTTCTGAGGTTCCTATCCAAAATGTTGTGGGTTTTTTTCCCCCCTTACGTCCTTCACAAAACAAACTCTCAGTTTCCAGGTGAAGCCTGTCATCATTAATCTAATCATTCTTTGCACAGCCTTTGATTTTTTTTTTTTTTTTTTGCATCCTCAGCCTTGACCCAGTGATAAATCAGAGTAGCTGTCACTGTAGTGGAAAGCTCAGTAATGTCAAAAGCTTCCTGGTGAATGTGCAATGGGAAGTCATTCAGCAGTAAGTAAATAACCCTTGCAAGTCACACTCTTAGAAAAGATTGCTTCTACTCTCTGCTTGAGCAGGATGTCTCATATCTTGCTCCATATCTCCATGGTTCACAGCAGGATAACACAGGAAAGGATTTCTCATCTTCCAAGTCAGTTACTTCTTGTGATAAATGCATTTTCAAGCTGCACTGTAAAACTTAGTTAAAATTATGGCTGCTTTCACTTTGTGAGTTTGCAAAGTTCCACTATTTCTGGTCTGTATTAATGTCCTAACAAAATGTGACTTATTGTTTCAGGTTTCTGTTTTAGTGGACTCTGAAGTGTTCTACACGTATTTGAGGATTTTGTTTGTTTTGTTTTGTTTATATTGATATAATTAACTGTCATTCTTGACTTAAGATACTTGTTAGAAGCGTGTAAGGTGTTTTGGGTTTGGTTTTTTTGCTGTTCCAAAGGGAAAGGAAAAACACAGCCTCCACCAGAAATTCCAGTATGTCATATGAACAAGGGATATCTGTGCTAAGTTCTTGCTGGTTATTCTGCAGCACTTTTTATCTGTGCATCTGCAGTAGGTGAAAAAGAGATGATAGAGAGGGAGAGAAGGTCTCTTAGTTGGTCTTAAATTAGTGGGAGTCAGCTACCACAAAGATGCCAAGTTCATATGGATAAATCCTGCTCTGGTTCATCAAGACAAATTGGTTAGATAAATGTCAATCAGGTTGACACAAGTGATGTGGCTTTCCAGGAAAAAGGGGGACTAGGACTGCAAAAAATATAAGAAACTAAACAACAGTACAAAAATCCTAAAGTTGATGTAATTACTGAGGAGTAGAACCTACAAGTGCAAATGCATTGCCCCAAAGTCTGGCTCTGGTGAAAGAAGAGGCTAAGCAGGACAGAGGACCATCTGAGATTAGGCAAATTCTTTCACACCTTTTGGGAAACAGCAGACCAAACCAGAGGATGAACTGTAGCATAACAGGTAACCACCTCACAGCTCCTCTCTCCATGCTGGTTATTGTTTAACAACAGGACTTTAATTTGGACGTGTCTGGTGGAACGTGTGAAATTGCAAGGGAATAGAGAATATGTGATGGAATTTGACAGTTCTTAAATTGGCCCAGGAAGCGGGAGAGTAACATAAAGACCAGTTTGGTCTCAAAAGACACAGAAACTGGGGAACAAGAACCCAAACACAAGACAAGGAGATTATTTGCTTGAGCTGAACTCTGGGAACTGGAGCAGGAAATCGTGTTAGGCGAGACAGTGAATGAGTTAGTGGTTGCAGAGTATTCCATTATGGATGACATCTTAGAAATGTGAGAGAAGTCTCACACTTTAGTCTGGAAAGTTACCTTTGGATCTTGGTGAAACAAATTATCTACGGGCGATCTGAAATGTACTAAAGGCAGCCTTACGTGCTCTGTTACTAGAGGCATTGCTAGGACAATACTGAAATGTGGTATCTTTAGGTAAAGATGAGAGGCAGGGTCTGAAATATGCTTTGTAATTAAGTATTTCAAGGGCCTTAACTCCCACAGAATCTGAAGGAGAGATGGATTCCTGTTCACTTACTGAAGGCTGGCTTATTAGAAGAAAAAGAAAACTAGACTCTGCAAACAGAGTATATGACTGCATGCTCCAATGCCAAACATGCATGCACACAGCTGCTTACAATGAAATAATATTAGAATGATGGGGGACTTTTTAAGCTTTTGGTGGGTATTGTTTAGTCTGCACTGCAGATTTGCAGGGGAGGTTAGGACAAGAGTAACTAAAAGAGATGGCAGCAATGAAATACCTGACATGGCTTGTATCCACAAGTGGGTGGGTGTGTAATTATAACAAAAGGCTGGAGTGCTCTTTTGAGCTGAGCTGTTTTCAGGGACTGGCAACTAGCAAAGAAAAAAAATTATGTCCTAATGGGTTATGGTTTTAGTAAATTAAAAGGAATACCAAAGCCATTCTTCTGTCTATCAGCAATTTAATGCAACAGAAGTAATCCTCAAGCCCTGCTTTTTTTATTTGCTCAGATAAAAGGGAAAAAAGATGGCATGATGCAAGTTTTTCTGCATTCAGTTTTCTGTTAGATATTTCAAAAACTATGGGATGGAGGGGGTTTTGGTCCTACTGTGGTCTTCTTTTTGCAATGTTTAAATCTTTGCATGGGATTTTATACCTTAGATGTTTAATTTAGATTGAAAATACATGTTGTAAACACCCCTGAAATATTCTATAAAATGTCTCTCCACTGTACTAATTGAAAGAAAATTATATATTGCTGACCAAGAATGAATTTTAGAATTAAAGTGTAGGTCAGTATAGTATAGGAAAGTAATGTGCTAGAAGGCCTGAAACACTCATCATAGTTGATTGCCTTTGATAAAAGGGCATCTGTGGACTTTTCGACTCTGAAAATGTCTAATGTAATATCAGGGTTTTTTGGGGGTTTTTTTTTGAGATTTCACACCCTCTCTTTACTTGCTGAGTCTATATTGAGCCATATCTCCCGCTGATGTGATTTCAGCTTTGTTTATTTCCATTGCCAAGGACTCACCATGCTTTATTTTCCTTTGCTGTCTGAGTGAAACTATGATGTGATGTTCATTGTGTGAGGTACAGGTATAGCTTATTGTTTTACTTCTGTATGTCAGCAAAATGAATCCTTCTCTTCTTCCATCCATCTCTTGGGAGTGAGTTGTTTCTGTTGCAATGTATGTGTTCCCGATGAACTGATACCCTGGTTAATTGTGAGTGCAGCTGAAAAATACGTGAGCCCGGCTCTAATCTGTAGTGCCATCTTTCCCAGCTGTCACTGGTGCTCCTTAGTGTCTGTGTGCCCTGGCAGCCAAAAGGGCCATCCGTGTCCTGGGATGGATCCAGCACAGCATCTCTGGCCAGTCCCGGGAGACTGCTCTGCTCTGCTCTGCTCTGCTCTGCTGTAACCTCACCTTGAGTCCTGTGTGCAGTTTTGGGTGCCACGATAGAAAAAAGGATCTAAAACTATTAGAAATCATTCATGGAGGGCCATGAATATGGTGAACGGCCTTGAGAGGAAACCATACAAGGACCCGCTGAGGTGGCTTGGTCAGTTCAGCCTGGAGGAGACTGAGAGGAGACCTCTACACCTGCCTCGTGGGGGGAAGCGGAGTGGCAGGAGATTTCTCTGATTTCTCTGGCACTGATTTCTCTCTGGTGACAAGTGACAGGACCCGAGGGAATGGCCCGAAGCTGTGTGGGGTAGGTTTGGCCAGGATATTAGGAAAAGGTTCTTCCCCCAGAAGGTGGTTATACAGTGGAACAGCTCCCCAGGGAAGCGGTCACAGCACCAAGCCTGACAGAGCTGAAGAAGTGTTTGGACACCGTTCCCAAGCACATGGTGTGATTCCTGGGGCTGCCCTGTGCAGGGTTCCCCTGCCAGCTCAGTATATTCTGTGGTTCTTTGACTGCTGGACTCCTAGGAGAGCAGAGCTCAGGACAAACCCTGATGTGAAAGCATCCCCTGACCTTATGTCTGCAATCTCCTGGAGCAGCTCTAATGCTGCCTGGATGTCCTACCCTCATTGCTGGGCCTTCCCCTTCCCGCTGGGACGTTTGGTACTGTGTCAGCTCTCAAACTCCGCGCACAGCCTGGGGGAAGACCCGGGGCACCACTCAGCCTGCCCTGAGGGCTGATGGACGGGACTGCCAGCTTCCCAACCTCGCTGTGCCACGGGGAGAGCGCAGTCCGGGAGCGGCGGGTCTAGGGCCGGCCCGCTCACGGCGCAGACAGCGGCAGCCTCCGGCCATCCCGGGGCACTTCCAGCCG